>OY992888.1:21763045-21873045 GCA_963921405.1 Cepaea hortensis | reverse complement strand
CTGGCAGTGCTTGTAGTTTTCCTAATTCAGTCTATAATCTGTAAGAATTGCAGGGGCGCCCAGAGGCATCCCTGTCTCGCGCCTGTTATATCTCAAACTCCTCCGTTAGTTGCCCTCACAGAGGACACTGCCTTTCATGCCACTATATGTTGCCTTTACCAAATTAATGCTTTTCAGTGGTTTTCCATAATGTCTCAATAATTTCCAAAGATATTCCCTATCAGCATTATCAAAGGCCTTTCGTGATCCACAGATCCAGTATAAAGTGGTGAGTTCAGTCCGATGCTTTGTTCTATTATTATGCGCAATTTAACTACCTGATCAGTACATGATCTATTTAGCTTGAAGCCGTCCTCATGATCCCTTAATTGTTTGTCACTGACATCTCATACTCTCCCCCGAAATGATCCTGCTTAATATCTTCGCAAGAACTGACAGTAACATTATTCTTCTATAATTTGCACAAGCTTCTTTGGCAGCTTCACCAGATCTTTCTCTCCAGTCTGCTGATATTTCTTCAGTTTCCCAAATTCTGCTAAATAATCTGTGAAGTAATGCAGCTGAATTGTTTACGTTAGTTTTAAAGGCATCTGCTGTGATGTCATCTGGAACAGCAGCTTTCCCATCCTTCAGTAGTTTGATGGCTTTACTAATCTCTTCGTTGGACGGTTTCTCGCAGTTGATATCTAGCTCCTCTTCTGCAGGCTAGATCGGATGCGGTTGGGGGAAAACTAGCACTGGTCTATTTAGGAAATCCTCAAAGTATTCAGTCCATGTGGTTCATTGATCCTCAGTTTAGGGAGAACTTTTCCATTTCTGTTTCTCTGTTCGTGATCTGTCAGCTTGGTTGATTATCCTTTCCTGCAAACTTCCTTGTGGTGTTATAAATGTCTCTGAGGTTTCCTTTTATATACAGAATGAAAGAGGTTGCAGACTTGCACAGTGGACAAAAGAGCATGATGTGATTATTGGAAACACTGAATTATGTAATTCTATATTTATTGCAATCCCGAAGAAATAAGGAGCCTTGAAGTGTGATCAACATCGAACAATTAGTATAATGAGCCACATCACGAAGATTTTGCTGAGAATTATCATGCAAAGAGTTAGGAAGAAAATACAACCCGAAATAGGAGAAGAACAATGTGGGTTTGTAGAAGGCAAGGGTACAGTAAAAGCTGTGTATATACTGAGAACAGTAATTTATCGTTCTATAGAAGTAAACAAAGATCTATATCTTTGCTTTATTGACTACGCAAAGGCTTTCGCTAAAGTAAGACATGTCGACATGATAAGGATGCTTGAAGATCTACAAATTGATGGAAAAGACCTTAGACTTGTAAAAAAGAAAACATATATTGGAAACAACAAGCTGCCATCAGAATTGATAATGATGTAGGTCAATATCAGCCTATTAAAAGAGGTGTGAGGCAGGGATGTGTAATGTCTCCAGATCTTTTTTTCATGTACAGTGAACATATTTTCAGAAATATAGAAGATATGGAAGGAATCAACATTGGGGGAAGATACATCAATATTATAAGATATGCAGTTGATACAGTCTTGATTGCAGACAAAGAACAGGACCTCCGACATTTAGTAGATGCGGTTGTTGCACACAGTGAGCAACTAGGGTTAGAATTGAATAGTAAGAAGACACAGATTATAGTCGTCACTGGGAAGAAGGAAATACCACAATGTGATATACGAGTAAATGGGCATTTTCTTAAGCATGAGAATCGGTACAGTTGTCTCGGAACAGTCGTAACATCTGATGGGAGATGCCTTGAAGAGATTAGAACAAGAATTGCCATTGCGAGGGTAGCTTTTTGCAAGAAGAAAAACATAGACCAATAAAAAGATATCAATTGAAATGAGAAAAAGAGTGTTGAAGTGCTACTAGAACCGTACTTTTGTATGGATGTAAAGCGTGGACAGTGAGCAGTCACGCTGAAAAACATCTGATGGCTGTGAATATGTGGTTGCTGAGGACAATGCAAAGAATACCACGGGCAAACAGAATAACCAATGAACAAGTCCTTCAAGAAACAAATGAAGATCGTAAACTGATTAGAGTCATTAGACGTAGACAATCCAAATATTTTGGACATGTTATGAGAAGAAATTACTTGGAGAACCTGGTGACGACTGGCAAGATCGAAGAGAAGAAACCCAGGGGAAGACCGAGAAGTAAATACCTGGATAGCTTGGCGACGTGGCATGGTCGAGACAGAAACACGAAACTGATCCACGACTCTGCTGATCGAGTGAGATGGCAAAACATGACCGCCCACGCTTATCGGCATGGCACATGATAGATGGATGGATTCATTCTAATCTGTGACATCATGGATTAAGTTAAGTTGTACTGCTTTGTCAAGCCTGTGGATTAGTACATCCGATTTCGACAAGTATTTTGGGGGTGTGCTCTCCCTAGCCTTTGACCGTCTCCAGTGTACCTACGAGGCAGCAGGTGTGTGCCTCTCTTGGTCTGGTTCCTCTCCTTTGACCTGTCCGACATGGGAAACCCTACCAACCGTCGGCCCTCTTGGGGTCATTGGAACACGCAAGCCCCTCTATCACGACAAGGTGAGACACAATTCCTTAGCGACTCAATGAACATGATCAAGAGGATAGAGGAGGGGTCGATCCGAAGAGAATGGTTGCTGCCTCTGGAGCGGTCTCGGCTGGCAAAGATTGGTTTCATCTTCGTGCCAGGGCATGCGGGAGTACAAGGAAATGAGCGGGCTGACAAGCTCGCAGGTGAGGCTACTGTGGAGGGCGGACGCGCCATGGACCAGGCTGACATTCTGAATGCTCTACGAGAAGTAAGACTTTTGCGTGAACAAAGTGATGACTGTGAATCTACAACCATGGCCAGACTGCGAGAACAGCAAATTAAAAGAGGGGTGGCCAAACAAGAACACTACGCAGGAAGCCAAAGAAGATTGATAAACCAGCACAGAACTGGCGTCGTTAGCCGCTACACGCTGCGGGATTTGCTGAGGAGGGGATCCGAGCACTTATGGACTGAATGGTTCGATGTGCAATGAGAATTATCTGTCGACTAACTAACTAAGGTGAGACACGGCAGAGGGATTTATTTAATCTCATACACTCTCTCTCTCTCTCTCTCTCTCTCTCTCTCTCTCTCTCTCTCTCTCTCTCTCTCTCTCTCTCTCTCTCTCTCGCACACACACACACACAGACACGCACACACGCACACAATCACACACAATCACACACACAGACACACACTCAACCAGGATGTGTAAAACCGGTTTCACTGGACACCATACACAGGTGTATCCAGATCCGGTTATATTTTGGCACTCGCGTATCTTTGAGACTCGCTTTCTGACCTGATGATCACGTGTTTGAATAATCTCGAGTCGGATCATAGAATTTGACTTGGGCTTCCATTGCATCAAACTACTGAGCGTAATCTTGGCAAGAAATCAACAATCAGCCGAAAGAAGTTGATGTTGACAGCGATGTCCTGTTAAGGATATGCAAAACTTTTTTTTTCCCATTTCATGAATTGTCTTTGGAAGTAAAAGCAGCCTTTGGAAACTGACCTTATATTCCACGGATTGCCATTAGGTCTATACAATTATGGTACTAGCACCAACTGCGTGTAAAAGAGTCGTTTACTTTAATTACCTAAGATTATTCTTATAGTAATGTTGGGCTAATACCGCCAGAACCTGTTTTACAGGACACATTTATGACTGGAGCTGGTAGAACCTGTTTTACAGGACTCCATACACATTTGTATCGAGCCCTCACTATATTGTCATTCTCTGTAATGTCTGACCGTCGATATAGCGAGACGGGGTCAGAACTGGTAGAACCTGTCTTACGGGACACAGATGTGGCCAGAACATGTAGAACCTGTTTTAGTCGACGCAGTTGTGCTCAGGGCGGTTATAACCCGTCTTACGGGACGCTGATGTGGCCAGAACATGTAGAACCTATTTTAGTCGACGCAGTTGTGCCCAGGGCGGTTATAACCCATTTTACGGGACTCCACACACACCTGTATTCAGTCAGGACTACCTATTCTTGTATTATTATTATCATCATCATCATCATCATCATCATCATTAGTATTATTATAGGGTGTATTTTTAATGACTGTGCAGTGTTTTAAAATATTCCCGGTCCAAGTTTTGTATTCACCATCTGTAAAGTTCATGCAACATAATAGGCAAATACATGGGGAGGGGGAGGGGATGTGTGGTCTCGAGGTATGGTGTCCGCCTCGAGTGCTGGAGGTCCCGGGTTCAAGCCCCAGTGATGACCGGGACTTCTAGTAATAAGATTTCCCCTGGTCTCTGGGTAGCGAGATCGGACGCCCATGTGTACTATTGCGCATGTAAAACATCCCTTGGCAGTTGGAAATCGAAAAAGAGTAGCGTAACGGCGCTGCCCGGGCAAAGTTTCGAGTTAAAAATCTATCCAAAGTATTTAAGGATACTCGCCGGTGCTACAGAGTTCGTGCACTGAGCTGAGCTTCTCCAGACTCAGGTTTGAGTTAGGAGGAGAACGGGGCACGTGTGGGTTGCACCCGTGTGCCGTGATGTTGATCCATCGACTAAACTAAACTAAAGGTAATTCCAAAACTTGGATTGGCAATATTTTCAAACATTGCACTGCCATACAAAATAACCCTATATCGCTGAGGTGGTAATACCTGGATCAGGACTGGTGGTTGTGTCCAGGGCTGTATCAATCCAACACAATACTGTTGTTAAATACGGACGCCACAAACAGTTAGTTAGTCGACAAATCATCCTCATTGCACATCGAACCATTCAGTCCATAAGTGGTCGGATCCCAACCTCAGTAAATCCCTGTGTGTAGCGGCTAACGACACCAAATCCACGCAGTTGTGTTTCGAGCACTGGTATGCCGGGATCACGAACTGCTTCCGAAATTCTTCGCCACGGAGAGGGCAAGCTGACGCGATGCGGCGAAATATGCCAGGCAATAAATGGTGCAGTCTATTATTTGTGTCTCTGTTATTCAAATTTGCTTTAATGCTATTGACAGAAAAGCGCCTGCTATTTAACAAATTCAGTGCCAAACAAGTGTACGTTTGGATCAAACAAAAATTGACGGCGGAAAATGGGAAGTATGGGTGTATCACAGTCGTAAATTAAAAGTTGTTAACATGGTAGCTGACATGTTGTCTTATAATGCAATTATAACTTTTCGGCGATATATAAGCCCATGTCAAATACGAGACGTCGCTTAAGACGATTTATCATCCCATGTCAGTTAAACAGCTTTCATTTGCAAGTAATATTCTATCTGGCACTGCCCAGTATTCTATAATAGGTTGTATCCCTTCCAGAACCGTAAATTCCTCCTTCTTGTTTCTCTCCCACAGAATTGATTATTTGATAGCTATCAGACGTCATGTCTGTCCAGTGTGAATTGTGTGAGCCAGTGTGCATACATGTATTATATTGTAAGTGAGTCAGTGGGAGTGCAGATTATGTGTGAGCAAGTTTGTAAATGTGTGAGAGAAATTGAGTGGGTGAGTGTGTGAGCAAGTTTGTAAGTGTGTGAGAGATATCGAGTGAGTTAGTGTGTGAGCAGGTTTGTGAGTGTGTGAGATATTGAGTGGGTGAGTGTGTGAGCAAGTTTGTAAGTGTGTGAGAGATATTGAGTGGGTGAGTGTGTGTGCAGATTTGTAAGTGTGAGAGAAATTTAGTGGGTGAGTGTGTGAGCAGGTTTGTGTGTGAGAGAAATTGAGGTGGGTGAGTGTGTGAACAGGTTTGTGAGTGTGTGAGAGAAATAAATTTGGGAGTGTGTGAGCTAATTTGTAAGCGTGTGAGAGAAATTGAGTGGGTGAGTGCGTGAGCAGGTTTGTAAGTGTGTGAGAGAAATTTAGTGGGTGAGTGTGTGAGCAGGTTTGTGAGTGTGTGAGAGAAATTGAGTGAGTTAGTGTGTGAGCAGGTTTGTAAGTGTGTGAGAGAAGCTGAGTGTGTGAGCAGGTTTGTAAGTGTCTGAGAGAAATTGAGTGGGTGAGTATGTGAGCTAGTTTGTGAAAGTGTGAGAGAAATTGAGTGGGTGAGTATGTGAGTTAGTTTGTGAGTGTGTGAGAGAAATTGAGTGGGTGAGTATGTGAGCAGGTTTGTGAGTGTGTGAGAGAAATTGAGTGGGTGAGTATGTGAGCTAGTTTGTGAGTGTGTGAGAGAAATTGAGTGGCTGAGTGTGTGAGCTAGTCTGTCAGTGTGTGTGAGAGAAACTGAGTGGGTGAATGTGTGAGCAAGTTTGTAAGTGTGAGAGAAATTGAGTGTGTGTGCAGGTTTGTAAGTGTGTGAGAGAAAATGAGAGTGTGAGCAGGTTTGTAAGTGTGTGAGAGAAATTGAGTGGCAGATTGTGTGAGCAAGTTTGTAACTATGTGAGAGAAATTGAGTGGCTTAGTGCGTGAGCGAGTTTGTAAGTGTGTGAGAGAAATTGAATGGTTGAGTGCGGGAGCAAGTTTGTAAGTGTGTGAGAGAAATTTTGTGGCTGAGTTCGTGAGCAAGTTTGTAAGTGGGTGAGAGAAATTGAGTGGGTGTATGTGTGAGCTGGTTTGTGAGTGTGTAAGAGAAATTGAGTGGGTGAGTATGTGAGCTAGATTGTGAGTGTGTGAGAGAAATTGAGTGGGTGAGTATGTGAGCTAGTTTGTGAGTGTGTGAGAGAAATTGAGTTTGGTGAGTATGTGAGCAGGTTTGTAAGTGTGTGAGAGAAATTGAGTGGGTGAGTATGTGAGCAGGTTTGTGAGAGAAACTGAGTGGGTGAAAATGTGATCAGTTTTGTGAGTGTGTGAGAGAAATTGAGTGTGTGAGCTAGTTTGTAAGTGTGTCAGAGAAACTGAGTGGGTGACTGTGTGAGCAGGTTTGTAAGTGTGTGAGAGAAACTGAGTGGGTGAATGTGTGAGCAAGTTTGTAAGTGTTTGAGAGAAATTGAGTGGGTGAGTGTGTGAGCAAGTTTGTGAGTGTGTGAGAGAAATTTAGTTGGTGAGTGTGTGAGAGAAATTGAGTGGGTGAGTGTATGAGAGACATTGAGTGGGTGAGTGTATGAGCGAATTTGAGTGGGTGAGTGTGTGAGAGAAATTGAGTGGGTGAGTGTGTGAGAGAAATTGAGTGGGTGAGTGTGTGTGAGAAATTTAGTGGGTGAGAAATTGAGTGTGTGAGAAATTGAGTAGGTGAGTGTGTGAGAGAAACTGAGTGTGTGAGAGAAATTGAGTGGGTAAATGTGTAAGAGAAATTGAGTGAGTTAGTGTGTGAGCATGTTTGTAAGTGTGTGAGAAAAACTGAGTGGCTGAGTAGGTTTGTAAGTGTGTGAGAGAAATTGAGTGGGTGAGTGTTGAGCAAGTTTGTAAGTGTGTGAGAGAAATTGAGTGGGTGAGTACGTGAGGAAGTTTGTAAGTGTGTGAGAAAAACTGAGTGACTGAGTGCGTGAGCAAGTTTGTAAATGTGTGAGAGATATTGAGTGGCTGAGTGCGTGAGCAAGTTTGTAAGTATGTGAGAGATATTGAGTGGCTAAGTGCGTGAGCAAGTTTGTGAGTGTGTGTGAGAAATTGAGTGGGTGAGTAGTGAGTATGTGAGCTAGTTTGTGAGAGAAATTTAGTGGGTGAGTATGTGAGCTAGTTTGTGAGTGTGTGTGAGAAAGTGAGTGGGTGAGTATGTGAGCAGATTTGTGAGTTTGTGAGAGAAATTGAGTGGGTGAGTATGTGAGCAGGTTTTTTAGTGTGTGAGAGAAATTGAGTGGGTGAGTGTGTGAGAGAAATTGAGTGGGTGAGTGTGTGAGAAATTTAGTGGGTGAGAAATTGAGTAGGTGAGTGTGTGAGAGAAACTGAGTGTGTGAGAGAAATTGAGTGGGTAAATGTGTAAGAGAAATTGAGTGAGTTAGTGAGTGAGCATGTTTGTAAGTGTGTGAGAAAAACTGAGTGGCTGAGTAGGTTTGTAAGTGTGTGAGAGAAATTGAGTGGGTGAGTGTTGAGCAAGTTTGTAAGTGTGTGAGAGAAATTGAGTGGGTGAGTACGTGAGGAAGTTTGTAAGTGTGTGAGAAAAACTGAGTGACTGAGTGCGTGAGCACGTTTGTAAATGTGTGAGAGATATTGAGTGGCTGAGTGCGTGAGCAAGTTTGTAAGTGTGTGAGAGATATTGAGTGCTAAGTGCGTGAGCAAGTTTGTGAGTGTGTGTGAGAAATTGAGTGGGTGAGTAGTGAGTATGTGAGCTAGTTTGTGAGAGAAATTTAGTGGGTGAGTATGTGAGCTAGTTTGTGAGTGTGTGTGAGAAAGTGAGTGGGTGAGTATGTGAGCAGGTTTGTGAGTGTGTGAGAGAAATTGATTGGGTGAGTATGTGAGCAGGTTTTTGAGTGTGTGAGAGAAATTGAGTGGGTGAGTATGTGAGCAGGTTTGTGAATGTGTGAGAGAAATTGAGTGGGTGAGTATGTGAGCAGTTTTGTGAGAGAAGGTGAGTGGGTGAGTATGTGAGCTAGTTTGTGAGTGTGTGAGAGAAACTGAGTGGGTGACTGTGTGAGCTAGTTTGTGAGTGTGTGAGAGAAACTGAGTGGGTGAATGTGTGAGCAGGTTCGTGAGTGTGTGAGAGAAATTAAGTGGGTGAGTGTGTGAGCAAGTTTGTAAGTGTGTGAGAGATATCGAGTGAGTTAGTGTGTGAGCAGGTTTGTGAGTGTGTGAGATATTGAGTGGGTGAGTGTGTGAGCAAGTTTGTAAGTGTGTGAGAGATATTGAGTGGGTGAGTGTGTGTGCAGATTTGTAAGTGTGAGAGAAATTTAGTGGGTGAGTGTGTGAGCAGGTTTGTGTGTGAGAGAAATTGAGGTGGGTGAGTGTGTGAACAGGTTTGTGAGTGTGTGAGAGAAATAAATTTGGGAGTGTGTGAGCTAATTTGTAAGCGTGTGAGAGAAATTGAGTGGGTGAGTGCGTGAGCAAGGTTTTAAGTGTATGAGAGAAATTGAGTGCGTGAGTGTGTGAGCAAGTTTGTAAGTATATGAGAGAAATTGAGTGGGTGAGTATGTGCGCAGGTGTGTAAGTGTGTGTGAGAGAGAGAGAAATTGAGTAGGTGAGTGTGTGAGCAGGTTTGTAAGTGTGTGAGAGAAATTTAGTGGGTGAGTGTGTGAGCAGGTTTGTGAGTGTGTGAGAGAAATTGAGTGAGTTAGTGTGTGAGCAGGTTTGTAAGTGTGTGAGAGAAGCTGAGTGTGTGAGCAGGTTTGTAAGTGTCTGAGAGAAATTGAGTGGGTGAGTATGTGAGCTAGTTTGTGAAAGTGTGAGAGAAATTGAGTGGGTGAGTATGTGAGTTAGTTTGTGAGTGTGTGAGAGAAATTGAGTGGGTGAGTATGTGAGCAGGTTTGTGAGTGTGTGAGAGAAATTGAGTGGGTGAGTATGTGAGCTAGTTTGTGAGTGTGTGAGAGAAATTGAGTGGCTGAGTGTGTGAGCTAGTCTGTCAGTGTGTGTGAGAGAAACTGAGTGGGTGAATGTGTGAGCAAGTTTGTAAGTGTGAGAGAAATTGAGTGTGTGTGCAGGTTTGTAAGTGTGTGAGAGAAAATGAGAGTGTGAGCAGGTTTGTAAGTGTGTGAGAGAAATTGAGTGGCAGATTGTGTGAGCAAGTTTGTAACTATGTGAGAGAAATTGAGTGGCTTAGTGCGTGAGCGAGTTTGTAAGTGTGTGAGAGAAATTGAATGGTTGAGTGCGGGAGCAAGTTTGTAAGTGTGTGAGAGAAATTTTGTGGCTGAGTTCGTGAGCAAGTTTGTAAGTGGGTGAGAGAAATTGAGTGGGTGAATGTGTGAGCTGGTTTGTGAGTGTGTAAGAGAAATTGAGTGGGTGAGTATGTGAGCTAGATTGTGAGTGTGTGAGAGAAATTGAGTGGGTGAGTATGTGAGCTAGTTTGTGAGTGTGTGAGAGAAATTGAGTTTGGTGAGTATGTGAGCAGGTTTGTAAGTGTGTGAGAGAAATTGAGTGGGTGAGTATGTGAGCAGGTTTGTGAGAGAAACTGAGTGGGTGAAAATGTGATCAGTTTTGTGAGTGTGTGAGAGAAATTGAGTGTGTGAGCTAGTTTGTAAGTGTGTCAGAGAAACTGAGTGGGTGACTGTGTGAGCAGGTTTGTAAGTGTGTGAGAGAAACTGAGTGGGTGAATGTGTGAGCAAGTTTGTAAGTGTTTGAGAGAAATTGAGTGGGTGAGTGTGTGAGCAAGTTTGTGAGTGTGTGAGAGAAATTTAGTTGGTGAGTGTGTGAGAGAAATTGAGTGGGTGAGTGTATGAGAGACATTGAGTGGGTGAGTGTATGAGCGAATTTGAGTGGGTGAGTGTGTGAGAGAAATTGAGTGGGTGAGTGTGTGAGAGAAATTGAGTGGGTGAGTGTGTGTGAGAAATTTAGTGGGTGAGAAATTGAGTGTGTGAGAAATTGAGTA
Organism: Cepaea hortensis; assembly: GCA_963921405.1. Classification (NCBI taxonomy): domain Eukaryota; kingdom Metazoa; phylum Mollusca; class Gastropoda; order Stylommatophora; family Helicidae; genus Cepaea; species Cepaea hortensis. Next base: position 21,862,618 of record OY992888.1, on the reverse strand, counting down.
GGTGAGTGTGTGAGAGAAACTGAGTGTGTGAGAGAAATTGAGTGGGTAAATGTGTAAGAGAAATTGAGTGAGTTAGTGTGTGAGCATGTTTGTAAGTGTGTGAGAAAAACTGAGTGGCTGAGTAGGTTTGTAAGTGTGTGAGAGAAATTGAGTGGGTGAGTGTTGAGCAAGTTTGTAAGTGTGTGAGAGAAATTGAGTGGGTGAGTACGTGAGGAAGTTTGTAAGTGTGTGAGAAAAACTGAGTGACTGAGTGCGTGAGCAAGTTTGTAAATGTGTGAGAGATATTGAGTGGCTGAGTGCGTGAGCAAGTTTGTAAGTATGTGAGAGATATTGAGTGGCTAAGTGCATGAGCAAGTTTGTGAGTGTGTGTGAGAAATTGAGTGGGTGAGTAGTGAGTATGTGAGCTAGTTTGTGAGAGAAATTTAGTGGGTGAGTATGTGAGCTAGTTTGTGAGTGTGTGTGAGAAAGTGAGTGGGTGAGTATGTGAGCAGATTTGTGAGTGTGTGAGAGAAATTGAGTGGGTGAGTATGTGAGCAGGTTTTTTAGTGTGTGAGAGAAATTGAGTGGGTGAGTGTGTGAGAGAAATTGAGTGGGTGAGTGTGTGAGAAATTTAGTGGGTGAGAAATTGAGTAGGTGAGTGTGTGAGAGAAACTGAGTGTGTGAGAGAAATTGAGTGGGTAAATGTGTAAGAGAAATTGAGTGAGTTAGTGAGTGAGCATGTTTGTAAGTGTGTGAGAAAAACTGAGTGGCTGAGTAGGTTTGTAAGTGTGTGAGAGAAATTGAGTGGGTGAGTGTTGAGCAAGTTTGTAAGTGTGTGAGAGAAATTGAGTGGGTGAGTACGTGAGGAAGTTTGTAAGTGTGTGAGAAAAACTGAGTGACTGAGTGCGTGAGCAAGTTTGTAAATGTGTGAGAGATATTGAGTGGCTGAGTGCGTGAGCAAGTTTGTAAGTGTGTGAGAGATATTGAGTGCTAAGTGCGTGAGCAAGTTTGTGAGTGTGTGTGAGAAATTGAGTGGGTGAGTAGTGAGTATGTGAGCTAGTTTGTGAGAGAAATTTAGTGGGTGAGTATGTGAGCTAGTTTGTGAGTGTGTGTGAGAAAGTGAGTGGGTGAGTATGTGAGCAGGTTTGTGAGTGTGTGAGAGAAATTGATTGGGTGAGTATGTGAGCAGGTTTTTGAGTGTGTGAGAGAAATTGAGTGGGTGAGTATGTGAGCAGGTTTGTGAATGTGTGAGAGAAATTGAGTGGGTGAGTATGTGAGCAGTTTTGTGAGAGAAGGTGAGTGGGTGAGTATGTAAGCTAGTTTGTGAGTGTGTGAGAGAAACTGAGTGGGTGACTGTGTGAGCTAGTTTGTGAGTGTGTGAGAGAAACTGAGTGGGTGAATGTGTGAGCAGGTTCGTGAGTGTGTGAGAGAAATTAAGTGGGTGAGTGTGTGAGCTAGTTTGTGAGTGTGTGAGAGAAACTGAGTGGGTGAATGTGTGAGCTAGTTTGTGAGTGTGTGAGAGAAATTTAGTGGGTGAGTATGTGAGCAGGTTTGTGAGTGTGTGTGAGAAATTGAGTGGGTGAGTATGTGAGATAGTTTGTGAGTGTGTGAGTGAATTTGAGTGGGTGAGTATGTGAGCAGTTTTGTGAGAGACATTGAGTGGCTGAGTGCGTGAGCAATTTTGTAAGTGTGTGAGAGAAATTGCGTGGGTGAATGTGTGAGTAGGTTTGTGAGTGTGTGAGAGAAATTAAATGAGTGAGTATGTGAGCTAGTTTGTGAGTTTGTGAGATAAATTGAGTGGGTGAGCTAGTTTGTAAGTGTGTGAGAGAAACTGAGTGGGTGAGTGTGTGAGCAGGTTTGTAAGTGTGTGAGAGAAACTGAGTGGGTTGTGTGTGAGCAAGTTTGTAAGAGTGTGAGCGAAATTGAGTGGGTGAGTGTGTGAGCAAATTTGTGAGTGTGTGAGAAAAATTGAGTGGGTGAGTGTGTAAGGGAAAGTGAGTGTGTGAGAGAAATTGAGTTGGTGAGTGTGTGAGAGAAATTGAGTGGGTGAGTGTATGAGAGAAATTGAGTGGGTGAGTGTATGAGAGAATTTGAGTGGGTGAGTGTGTGAGAGAAATTGAGTGGGTGAGTGTGAGAGAAATTGAGTGGGTGAGTGTGTGAGAGAAATTGAGTGGGTGAGTGTGTGTGAGAAATTGAGTGGGTGAGAAATTGAGTGTGTGAGAAATTGAGTAGGTGAGTGTGTGAGAGAAATTGAGTGGGTGAGTGTGTGAGAGAAATTGAGTGTGTGAGAGAAATTGTGTGAGAGAAATTGAGTGGGTGAGTGTGAGAGAAATTGAGTGGGTGAGTGTGTGTGAGAATTTGAGTGGGTGAGAAATTGAGTGTGTGAGAAATTGAGTGGGTGGGTGTGTGAGAGAAATTGAGTGGGTGAGTGTGTGAGAGAAATTGAGTGTGTGAGAGAAATTGAGTGTGTGAGAGAAATTGAGTGGGTGAGTGTGAGAGAAATTGTGTGGGTGAGTTTGTGAGAGAAATTGAGTGGGTGTGTGTGAGTTAAATTTGAACGTGAGAGGGAAATTTGAATGTGAGAGAAATTGAGTGTGTGATAGAAATTGAGTGGGTGAGTGTGAGAGAAATTGGGTGTTTGAGTGTGAGAGAAATTGAGTGTGTGAGGGAAATTTGAATGTGAGAGAAATTGAGTGTGTTAGAGAAATTGAGTGGGTGAGTGTGTGAGAGAAATTGAGTGGGTTTGAGTGTGTGAGAGAAATTGAGTGATTGAGAGAAATTGAATGTGTGAGAGAAATTGAGTGGGTGAGAGAAATTGAGTGTGTGAGAGAAATTGAGTGGGTGAGTGTGTGAGAGAAATTGAGTGGGTGTGTGAGAGAAATTGAGTGGGTGAGCGTGAGATAAATTGAGTGGGTGAGTGTGTGAGAGAAATTGAGTGGGTGAGTGTGTGAGAGTAATTGATTGGGTGAGACATTGACTGGGTGAGTGTGTGAGAGAAATTGAGTGTGTGAGAGAAATTGAGTGTGTGAGAGAAATTGAGTGGGTGAGTGTGTGAGAGAAATTGAGTGGGTGAGTGTGTGAGAGAAATTGAGTGTGTGAGAGAAATTGAGTGGGTGAGAGAAACTGAGTTGGTGATTGTGTGTGAGAAATTGAGTGTGTGTGAGAAATTGAGTGGGTGAGTGTGATAGAAATTGAGTGGGTGAGTGTGTGAGAGAAATTGAGTGGGTGAATGTGTGAGAGAAATTGAGTGGGTGAGTGTGTGAGAGAAATTGAGTGGATGAGTGTGTGATAGAAATTGAGTGGGTGAGTGTGTGAGAGAAATTGAGTGGGTGAGTGTGTGAGAGAAATTGAGTGGGTGAGTGTGTGAGAGATGTTGAGTGGGTGAGTTTGTGAGAGAGGTTGAGTGGGTGAGTGTGTGGTAGATGCTGAGTGGGTGAGTGTGTAAGAGAAATTGTGTGGGTGAGTGTGAGAGATGTTGAGTGTGTGAGAGATGTTGAGTGGGTGAGCGTGTTTTTGTTGTCCCATTCGCTCGCTTTGAACTCAAGTGTAGTCTATACACGTGTCACTACTTCTACTAGCACTGGGCTGATATTTGCGTGTGGATTAGCTTTCCCCAGTACCAGTGTCCCCCGTCATCAGGAGAACCCAATCCGACTTTTGAGGTACTTGTAGTGGGGGTTGTGTGTGGGTGGGGGATATATGTGTGGGTGGGAGATGTGTATGTGGGTGGGAGATGTGTGTGTGGGTGAGTCGATGTATGTGTTGGTGGTGGGGTGTGTGGGTGGGAGGTGTGTGTGGCTGGGAGGTGTGTGTGGTGGATGGGGGATGTGTTGATGGGTGGGGAGATGTGTGTATGGGTGGGGGTGTGCTTAAGTGTGAGGATATATATGTGTTGGTGGGGATGTGTAGTTGCGGGTGAATGGAGGATGTGTGGGTGGGTGAGTGGGTGTAAGTTTATGGAAGGGTGAGGGATGTGTGTGTGTGGGTGGGGAAATATGTGTAAGTGGGGATGTTTGAGTGGGTGCGGCAAGTTTGTATGGGTAGGTACGGGATGTGTGGATTGGCGGAGAGATGTGTGTGTGGGTGGAGGATGTGTGGTTGGGGGTGTGTGCTTGTATGGGTTGTTGGGGGGGGGTGTGGGTGAGTGGTGGAGGATATGTGGGTTGGTGAGTATGTGTGTGTGGGTTATGGGATGGGTGGGGAGATGTGTGAGGTGGGGGTGTGTATAGGCGGGGGGGGGGGATGGGGTTGTTTCTGTGTGGGTAGATGTGTGTGGATAGATGTGTGGGGGTGGGGGAATGTATGTGTCCCTGGGGGTGTGGGTTGGTAGGGGATGTGTGTGTGTGGGAGATGTGGTGTGGGTGGGTGGGGGATGTGTCTCATAACATGGTAATATACATTGTTTATGTTTACAACATTCATTTGACAATGAGTTTGTTTTTTTCCTATGCGAATTTATCAAGCACTATTGGTGAACGAAAGATGGGTGATTGGAAGGGCCGAATGTAAGACGGGCCTGCGTGCCCAATTTGTTACCCTTTGAAAATGAAGTTCGTTCATTCGTTCATCCTCAAGTCAAGGATGAGAAGTCAACATTTTAGTCCAAATGACCGGTGTAGAGTTTAAATCCGCTACCTCGGCATCCGCACACCGGAAGTTTGTCTTTATTCTTTTCTTCCAGTGGGTCTCCGTTTTTTAAAAAGTAAAAGACACCCCCCCCCCCTTTTTTTTCACGCCATGTATCTTGCCAGTTGCCACAAGTTCCCCAGTTCTTCTCATGGCGTGCCTAAAAATCTCGACTACGTCTAACTTCTCTAATCAGTTTACAGTTTCCTTTTGTTTCTTGTTGGGACTTACAGTATTATTTCTAAAGAGACTAGTAAATATTTGTGTAGGAAATAACTCCTCTAATCAGTTTACGGTTTCCTTTTGTTTCTTAAAAGAACCTCCCCTCCCCCCACCTCCCCCACCCCAATATTCTATGTACAGGACATTGCAGTCAACACCAACATTTTACCGCTGTTGTTGATGTCTTGGCGAGTTTTGCGTTCAGTTTGCCATTGCTTTCTGAACGACCGGCTCCCGTACCAACTCGTTAAAACCCCAGCGCAATACTGTCTGTTGCCAAAATGGTCGCCGCCGCGTTTCGAACGCGTGGTAAGCGGCTCACGAATCGCGTTCGCAAGCCATTAGGCCACGGAGACCGTTGTAGGATTTCATTCATTCATTCAGTAGCATGTCCTTTGCAGAACCCCACTCCCATAACAATCTTCCGGAAAACCTCTGGATCATAAGCAAGATGTGCCGCGTCCGATATTATACACTACAGAAATCTGGCGATCTTTCGCCACATCCTGCACCCATCTTCTCTTTGGCCGTCCTCTTCCTCTCTTCCATGGCATATACCCTTCCATTAGTGTTCTCTCCAAACTTTTATGACGTTTCAAGTGACCAAAATATTTCAATTTTCTTTGTTTTATCCTGTTGTAGGACTTTTTTTTTTTTTAAATTCGCATATCCCTCACTGGACATCGCTGTCAACAGCAGCATCTTTCAGCTGTCTGTTGATCTCTTGGCAAGATTACGCTCAGTAGTTTGCCATTGCTTTCTGAGCGGCCTGCTCAGTATCCCGCAAGTCACGAGCGGGGGGTAGAACCGCCTCAGTTCTCGCGCCGCTACGAGACTCTGCGTGATACACGGGATTACAGAGAAAGTGTAACCCCACAGCCAGAGAGACCGGCGTTGTAGGACTTACTGGTACAAATTCTGATTGCCCTTGTTTTCACCGACCCGTGCTAGCGTAAATTTTAGAGTACGGTCCCCTGTATCATGACATTGGTTTAGCCGTTAGTCAATATGAGACATTTGATTTTATAACGATCTTAAATAATTTAATTAAAATAGCGGATCCACATTTTTTATAGGTAGGACACCAGAGTATTTAGAATTTTTCTGAGTGCAGTGAGATCTGTGCTGGTCATATCAATGGGTATTGCTAATACTTCTTCTTCTTCTTCTTCTTCAGCGTTCCGAGCCATTGAGGTTCTTTGCTGCAAATACAATCTGTCTCCATTCGTCTCTCTGGTGGACCTTCTCTTGCCAGTCGTTGATTCCAAGTGCTTGTAGGTCTGTATGTATATTATCTCTCCACCGCCTTCTTGGTCTACCTCGGGTCTACGGTCATTTATTTCCTGAGTGTAAGCGAGTTTTGTTTCCCTATTATCTTCCATTCTTTCTATATGCCCCAGCCATTGTAGTCTATTAGCCTTCATGATACCAGTGATTAGCGGGGACTTAAACAGATCATAAATGTCTTTGTTACTTCTTCTTTTCCACTCTCCACTTTGTGTATCCCTAATGGGTCCAAAGATGCGTCTTAAAATTTTGTTCTCAAAGGTTTGTAACAAGGCTTCGTCTCCTTTCGTTGTACTCCAGGTTTCAGAGCCATACAGCACAACTGGTCTGATCAGTGTTTTGTATATTGTGATTTTGGTGTTACGAGATAGCGCCTTTGATTTTAGTATTGCTAATACTAATACTATTAAATGTGTTTATTTTATCAATTAATTTAATTCAATAAATTAAATTTTATTATTTATCTATCACCCTACCCTGATGCTTATGCAGTTCAGAGTTGAGGTTTGAACCGCTATCACTACTACACTTGGCGCATTCCCATACGTGCGGCGTCTCCATCTTCAACAGCGAGCGAAGAGTCCCAATACTAACAGTACCAGTTACACTACAGTCTGATTATGTCTGTCTGGCCTTTCCTCTGAGTCTTGAGTGTCAGCCAGATCGTCATGTCCCCTCCTGCAGCACCTTTCACTCCAGGTCAAGACAATTTATCTCTCTCCACTGTACATGATCCCAAAGAACACACAGTACATCTGCCTTATCATACTACACCAATAGCCAACCCACCCAACGATGCAATCTGCCATCCTGCTCATTTCCCACCACACCAGCATGACCTGGAGAAAAGATCCAACAGATGCTCATATCTTTGATTTTTTTTATCGCATGCCACTCTGCACAAAAAATGCATGTCTTCGCCCTTCTGATCAAACTCTGTGAGTCTCTTACAATCTCGACGTGTATGCTGTTCGTACTTCAGCCAGCATAATGCCACAGTGACTGCCTCCATCTCCATTCTCAGACTAGATGTGGTGTCATATGCCAGGTTCTCCTGCACTACACATCATCCATTAACCTTCGCTATGAACCCCCAGGCACTTCTTTTGCCTCTTAGCACAGAGCCATTCAGTGTAGATTATTACATCACCTGGCGCAGAATATCTTGTATCAGCAGTTTGCACTTCCCATTTTGCACAGCCTTCTGGCCAATCCCTGCACTCCTGGTCCAATGAGATCATAAACTCTGCACAGGTCTGACTTTTCCTCTGGCATTCTGACCCATTCCTCCACCCACTCAATGTTCTCAAACGTTCAAACTTTTCTGATTGTGTCCTCTGCCTGAGCCATCCCTGATTTTCCTCTTATCAGTGTGTGACCCTAAATTATATCTAGGGCTTCATGCAGGAATGGTTCCATGTCTGCGACCTCTCAGAGACATGACTAAGCTTGCAGTACCTTCAGCCTGTCTGCTCACCAAACCTGATACCCCACATTGTGCCAATAGATTTGGGTGGAGGAATGCAATTGGGAGGGTACAAACCTTATCCAGAAGCAAGGAAATGTAACCTAAAGATTAAATGCCATGGCAGGGCATGGAATGAGTCAAGAATATTGACATTGGTGTCAATATGTGTCTAGTAGTTTGGTCCAGAATGACTGAAATCAATAAAGTGTTTCATGTATGTTTCATGTATTGGAACTAGTAACCAATGAGTGTTATCATGACTGTAAAGAACAAGAAAATTTTGTTTGATTTGACAGAATACCACTAACATGTTTTTTTGTACTTTTTTCTATACTTGACAAATAAGCTTGTGATTTTTTTTCCCCCAAGGTATTACTGATAGATGAGCAGTTCAAAGCCAGATCCTTGTAAAAACTTTGCATGTGCTTTGCAGAAATGTCTCCAAGGTTAGCTAGTTAGTGCCTTTGTGTTTTACATCCAACTTTTTAGGTTTAGGATTCTTTTACAATCCTTGAGGTCAATTGGATACACGGTGCTACCCCCCATAGCTTTATAGAACAATTAGCACTCGATGGATGATGGTGGTTATTATCACACTGGTGGCCTTTACTTCCTGGGACATGTCCTGGTACTCATGTAAGGCTGGGTGCATCTGGGAGCTGGTGTCAGTTTTAAAAAGGTGCTTCAATGGGGATTCAAACATGTGCTCCCAGGATCTCCAGCAAGTATGCTAGCCACTGAAAGCGCTATCGTGGCTCCCATGGTTAGTTAGTGCCTTCATGATTTACATCCAGTGTTAGTGAAACACACATGTATATGATGATTTCAGTAGTTGTTGGTGGCATAGTGGAGAACATTCGGAGTTACTAGTACAGTGGTTTTGGTTTCTCCCCATTTAACTCTGTCAATTCCATAAGGTCTTAGAGGGTGCCCAGTTGGAGAAATGAGGATGGCAATAAAATCACAGGTTACATAGACATCTTGTTATGGTATCTTCTTCTGTCCGCTAGCCTATGACACAGCCTTGGGCAAGGAGCGCCAGTTTAACCCCCTACACAGGGCAACATGACACTATACATGTAGGTGGAAGATTGGCATTGTTGCAGCTGAAAGGTAGCTGTTGCTTGTGGTCTCAAGCTCAAAATCGTACGCAGAGGATCTGTTTATGGAGGCAGTGTTACGTTATCCCTCCAAGAAGGAAAGCAGTGGCAGACTACCTTCTTTACTGATGCCTATAAAACTGTAGCAGTCAAAGACATTATGAAGAATTACTGTTATGGACGCAACATATTACACAGAACAAGCCACTGGATGGGAAGTTAAAAGCAAATGCATTGTCAGATTTCTTTCATAAATTCTAACTAAATTTGACTGTATGTGCCAAGCAGCACAACATGATAGTTAGTTAGTCAGTCAGTCAGTCAGTCAGTCGAGGTTCCAACTTCACGGCAACGGGTCGTCCCCATTATGCTCCAGTCCTGTGCCAGTGAATAGCACAACATGTGTGATTAACTAATGTCAGTGTGTACCAAACACATTGGTACACAATGTGTTTGGTTATATCTGTTACGCTTGATCTCAGCATGCTGAAGAAATCTGGCTAGATGTTTTAAAATGGAGCACAGCATAAGTGGCCTGGCCATATGGCATAATCCAGACAAGAGTACAATCTTGATCCAAGACTGATAATTGTCTATGATGGAAACTTTGACTGCCCATGCTTATCGGCAAGGAGATTGATGATGGTATGTGCTGGGGCTTTGAAATTAAAATCATCATCGTGTGCCATGCCAATAAGCGTGGGCGGTCATGTTTTGCCGTCTCACTCTATCACCAGAGTCATGGATCAGCTCTGTGTTCTTGCCTCGACCATGCCACGTGGTCAAGCCATCCAGGTATTTACTTCTCTGCCTTTGCCTTGTTCTCTTCCCCTCGATCTTGCCAGTTATCACCAAGTTCTTCAATTTATTTCTCAATAAGTGACGAAAATATTGTGACTGTCTACGTCTAATTTCTGTAATCAGTTTATGATTTTCATTTGTTTCTTGCAGGACTTTTTCTGTCTGTCCATGGTATTCTTTGCATTTTCCTCACAACATCTCCAGAGCCATCATATGTTTTTCAGCCTGTTTGCGCATTGTCCATGCTTCACATCCATACAAAAGCATAAGTTCTATGTAGCACTTGATCACTCTTTTTCACTGCAAATGACATCTTTTTATTGGTCAGTATGTTTTTCATCTTGCAAAAGGCTCCCTTCACCATGGCGATTCTTGTTCTAAGCTCTTCAGAAATGCTCAAGCTTTTTCATTGTGGTCTATAACTGCTTTTGACATCTGCTGCAAAAAATTCTGAGACTAACAGACTTAAGTCGAGCAATCACATATAACATATTCATTGATGCACATGAAGAATAGCCAGCCATACATAACATATTCATTGATACACATGAAGAATAGCGAGCCACACTCACATATAACATATTCACTGATACACATGAAGAATAGCCAGCCACACATAACATATTCATTGATACACATAAAGAATAGCCAGCCATACTCACACATAACATATTCATTGATACACATGAAGAATAGCCAGCCACACTCACACATAACATATTCATTGACATACATGAAGAATAGCCAGCCACACATACCATGTTCATTGATACACACGAAGAATAGCCAGCCACACATGGTATGTTGCCTGTAACACAAAGAGTCAAGGATATATAAACTAGATTTCATCCCATATAGCTCTGGCTCCTTTTGCAGGCCAGCCTGCGGAAAGCGTCACACAAGCACAACCTCATAGCTCCAGTGACAACCCCCAGGAGTATCTGAGAAAATTGCACTTGTGAGCCGAAAGACGCAGCCCAGAATCAAACCCATGACCTTCATAATGTGAGGCAGGTGGCGTAACCACTTCACCATGGAGACAGCCTATATATTTTCTTGATATCTCTAAGCCCATGATTCACCGCTCCGGCAGACAAATGCACTAGCTACTGCATGGCTGATGCTCCCTTCTGTAGGTTCTAGGAAAAAGAAGGAAGGAAAGATCAAAGTGGTGCTGCAAACTGACTTCATTCAGACCTTGGTCGCCACAGAATTTTTTTAAACCACAAATGTATTTATGTACAGGGACTTAAAGCATAGGCCAAGAAAAAGCTGCATTTAAGAAAGGTGAAAAATATTTATTGTAATAAATCATTTTCATTGAATGACAGAAATTACTGAATGTTGTTATATCAAATCTGTTTTGCTGTATGACAGGGAATTTTGGAATGTGAACGAACAAATTAGGAAGAGCTTCTAGGCTGTGGATGTGTGACTTCTGAGACAAATGTTGAGAGTATCTTTGATGGCCATGATAGCTAACAATGATTGCATGGAAGTGGTAGAACTGTAAGAGAAAGAAAAGCAATGTTCTTTGGTTAAATAATGAGAAGAGGACATTGAAGAACATTGTAACCACTGGACAGATCATCTGAAGAATAGACAGGCAGGGACAGACTGAGAGATATGCTGATTGATGGTTTAGGAATGTGGGATAGGAGAATTCTGCAGTAAAATTGATCCAGAACACCAAGAACTGAGATCTGTGGAGAGACATTATCACCTACACCAGTTACCAGGGCAATGATGATGATGATGATGATGATGAGATAGAGCTTGAACAATTGCAAACATTTTCTTACAAATTGTGTTAGCTTTTAGTGTTGTTTAATATATTTTAAACAAGAATCTTGTTTCTCAATTTATTGCAGCCAGTGACTATCAGGAATGGAAGTGTACCTCTGTCATGGAAGCCCTGTATGACTGCTGTGCTAAAGCTGGCAACGATTCTCTGGTGTGCTCAGGGATTCATCCGAAGCCAACAGGTCATGTAGCCCCACTCAAGTTTACACACGATAAAATTGTTTCAGAAAAAAAGGCTGGTGACACATTGTTAAGCGATTCATAAATTAGCATGATCAATTTTGTTACTTAAAAATGACTTTTCAACTGCTACATTTCATAGCTAAAGACACTAATATTCTTGCCAACTAATAATTCCACTGGTTCATATCCCCATTAAAGCGAGGATGTTTTTTATTAATTGACCTGGGCATCCAGATCACTGCAGTCTAAAATGGATATAAAAAATGTTCTAGGAAGTAAAGGCAGCTGGTGTGATATTAACCACATCGCCCATTGAGGGTTGATTGGTTTATGAAAATATTGGGGTAGTTCCAAAAGCCCAGTATGCTTCGGATGTGGAAATCGGTTCTTTACGATTTGGTGCCATTTGCTACCTAAAAGTCTAATTCATTTGGTAATAGGATTAGATTGAATGTTGTTATTTACTGTAGAATAGCATCTATTAGATCCTTTTATTTCTCAGTCTCACATGAATTAAAATTATCAATTCAGCTAAGAAATTGTAAATTACTTTTACCTACCAAAAGAACTGTCAGTTTTTATTTGACTGTTGCTGAAAACTAACTGTGCATTAATAATCTAACAATATTAGGTGAAAATTAACAATAGTAACTACAAACAGATAATGAAAAATTCAATAAGAGAACGTCTTTTTAGAAAAACAGTATTCTATGTAGGGGACATTACTCTAGAACAAAAGTATTTGGTATAATTTACAAAAACTCTGTGACTGTTTCATTTCTTTAGTATATACTACGCAGATCTATACAGTCATACTGAACAATTCAAATGTAGCAACATTACGAGAGATTTCTGCTCTCATTTTCTGACTCTAAGAATCCTATATGAAAATACATATATACCACACAAAATCAAGACATCACAGCTCATTTCATCTAAACATGGAAGCCTCTATTGTTTCTGTAACTTTGAATATTTCTGATTATGTTATTCATATTGATTATCACCATGTCCCATGTCGGTGATAATATTTCTTTGCAGTTGTATATCCTTAGTGTTCTTTGCAAGGTGTACGTCTTGATTCCATTTCACAACACTGTTAAGAAATGTTTTATTTCAAATAGTGCCTATCTGGACACTTTTTGAACCCACATTCAGCTGGTCTGACCTCTCCGTTTCTTATTAATCTCTGAATTTTCTCTTATAGATGTTTGTCTCTTTGCCCACTATCTTGTGTTCTCAAAGTGCAGTTTGCATGGAACTGAGGCATGATAGGCTTTATCGACCAAGCCACTTCTAATTGTTCTCTGGCTCCTTAAGGCGGCCTTGTGTTTGTATGAACTTTTTCCTAATGCACAGCCTGTTTCACTGTTTTGTACTCTTCTACGAGGTGACAATGAAATGGTTAGATGATGTATTGGTATATTTCTAAAAGGTCTTCTAGGTACTACTTTACTGTGTCTCTTTTTAATTGTATCTGTGCTACTTACTACCAGTCGGATCTTGTATTTGTATAAGTTCAGAAAACACAATCGAAGCTCCAACATTTGGATGAAGTGAGCTGTGATTTCTTTATCTTATGTTGTATATTTTATAGTCATGTAGGGTTTCTTAGAGCCAGAAGATAATCCATCATAGTCTTCTTGATAGATGAGTTACTCGGAGAGAGAGAGAGAGAGAGAGAGAGAGAGAGGGGGGGGGGGGGGGGGAGACAATCGGAAAATGAAAAATAAACAAACATTACAGCCAACAATACTTCTGCCATTTAATGAAGGCAAAATGTATAAACATGGTTTACTTTTAGTATTATTTATATTTGACAAAGTGGTTTTAGTGGCAGAGGACATTTCCATTCCTGGTTCTCAGACACCAGTAAACAGTACATGCATTGTAAATATCAGTTTGTTTTGAGTGCAGATTTGTGAAGTGTACAAGGTTCTGTATCATACCTGTTGTTGTTTTTGTTAGCAGTCCAGTAGTGTTTGGACTCTTTAGTCCCTTGCATGTAGAATGTTAGTTTGTTCCTTGGTTGGTTGGTTGGTTGTAAATCCTCTGGAAGACTGAAGATTTTTAACACTTAAGTCTGATGCATTGATATTCGGATCATGGGAGCCCTTTCGGAGGAAAGTATATATAAAGTCGTTTCCTTCTATCTGATACCGAAATACCATCTCCACAGGGACTGTTGCTAAATCTGATACTTGACATTCAGGTCATTGGCGTCCTGAAAAGTGCTTTCATCACTCGGATTAAGGTTGAAATATTGACTTTCCTTCCTAAGTGGCACCAAAATCGCATCTCCACAGGGACCAATTCTTAAGTCTGATACTCGAAATTCAGTTCATGGGCATCCTGAAAAGTGCTTTCATCACTCGGAGTAAAGTTGATATAAAGACTTTCCTTCCTACGTGGCGCTAAAGTATCGTCTCCATAGGAACTGCTTTGCTGACCACTTCCTCCCCTCTCCAAGCTCAGAAATCAGTGTGGTGTGTGCCCCCTGAGGGCTTGGCCACTGTCAAATATGGTGCTGGTCGTGTAAGTTCAGCTGCCTGTTTTGTTCCATCATGTAATCAATTTATCTGACTTGGTAATCATTTCCCACATCAGACTTAGTAATCATTTCCCCACATGTGACTTAGTAATAATTCCCACATCTGCAAACACTATACAGTCAAAGAGATGGCATTTTATAGTTTTGCAGGGATGAGTGGACAGCAAGAACTCTTGTAGTAAAATTATATTTAGTGATCATCACAGTCATTATGCCCAAGATTATGTGCAGAACCATCATGGTCTGCCAGAAGCCTCTAGATTCTTTGCTATTTTTCCTGCTTTATGCATCCTCATGCTCAAAAGTATCCGCAGTGTCCTGTACCCATCTTTGTGCCTGTTCTTCCATTAACCATGCCTTCCATCATTGTTCTATCCAAGCCACTTTCATGCTTAATGTGTCCAAAGTATTCCAGTTTCTGAGACTTGATTCTCTTCATTAACTAGTTTTCTTCAATGTCTTTTTTTTTAAAAAAATGCATATCCCTTACAGGGCGTTGCAGTCAACATCAGTATTTTTCAGCTGTTGTTTATGTTCTTGGCAAGATTACACTCAGTAGTTTGCCATTGCTTTCTGAGCGACCAGCTCACATACCCCATAAGTAACCAACGTGACGCAATCCGCTGCTACAGGATTATGGAGAAAGTCGTTTAACCCATTAGCCAGGGATACCGGCTCATATCTTTTAGAATGTCAATATTTTTATTCTTCTTGGTCTATAGCATTTAAGTTCAAACGCCCTGATTCTCTGTTTTATCTTCTTAGGTTCTTTTAGAATGTCAGTATTTTTCTTCTTCTTGGTTTATGACATGTAAGTTCAAATGCCCTGATTTTCTGTTTTAGTGATTGCGAAACAGTCCATGAATCACATCATTGTGTTGCCACAGGGAAGTCATCCAATCAGTGATATCACATAAAATATACTGTTTGTAGTAGGAAAATACATCTTTATGAGCTGTTTAAGTCCCCGCTAATCACTTGTATCATGAAGGCTAATAGACTACAATGGCTGGGGCATATAGAAAAAATGGAAGAAAATAGGAAAGCAAAACTCGCTTACACTCAGGAAATAAATGACCGTAGACCCCGAGGTAGACCAAGAAGACGGTGGAAAGATAATATATATACAGACCTACAAGCACTTGAAATCAACGACTGGCAAGAGAAGGTCAACCAGAGAGACGAATGGAGACGGATTGTATCTGCAGCAAAGAACCTCAATGGCTCGGAACGCTGAAGAAGAAGAAGTAGGAAAATAGTTCTGGCTCTTTCTTGTCATAATGATATATTGTGGATATCTAAAATAAGTTGATTTAATTAATTCAGTCTCGGGTAATTTTAACTTCAGCATTCTCTATCCTAAGCAGTTAATTGTCTGTTGCCTTGTCCCAGGTGATTGTTTCTTTTCCTAATCCACACTTGCCATTAAACTCAGGGATAGAGTGTAGCCTAAGCTTGTGTTCAAAGGCCAGATGGGTTGCCTCAGTTGTGCCATATCCATGTTTGTTGAGGTTGTCTTTCCATCATTTTCATTATCTTTCTCTTGCTCTATATGCAGATGTTTCTTCTTCTTCTTTTTTTGTTGGTTACATGCTTTCATCAATGTAATTAATCATACTTACATCTCATAAAATGCCCAAATCACTTTATTTACTCTCTCAATCAATTTGATGCATGATATTATGCCGGTCATACTTCTGACGTTATCTGTTTCTTCAAACCCAAGTAGTCTTTCTAAAACATTTCATCTAAAAAATGTCTAGGTCTCTTTGGTGTTACGTTGTTAGAGACATGGCATTGATAAGCAGGTGATGGAAAAGAAATTATGCTTATCATTTGACTTCCTTCGTAATCGTGGGATATTTGAGTTAATGTGACTGTTGATAAGTCACAGAGTTTGCCTTTTGGAATCTTGTGTATATCTCTAAGTTAAATAATTCAAGCTATAGATGATGTTACATTCAAACTGATTTATTTGTTCTTCTTATTCTTGGTCTGAAGCAGATTCTTCATTCTATCTGTCATTTGATATTTTAATGACGTTTAAGTTGTTGCTCATATAATTATTTATTGGTCATCTTGTTCAACATTTGACATACACCTTTCTCTGTCAAATCTTTCATCCTCTGTTAAAAATCTGATATTTGAAATCTGTAACTTGTTATACTTTGCTGCACTTTATTTGTATATTTGTCCTAAGTAGTGGTTACTTAAAAAGTATAAATGTTTGTATCTAGAGTGCTTAACATAATAGCACTATTAGACACAAGGAGTTAAAGTAAGAACTGAATTAGTGCGTGTTAATTTAAACATTGGATGGACACATGATTAAGACATCTATATCATGTATGCCCAGCTGTGGTGGCATAATGTGCCTGGCCTGTCAAGACTGGTCGAGGTTCTTCTTCTTCTTCTTCTGCATTAGTCCGGAATATTGTTTTAGACTTGCATTATACCTGTTTACAGCAGAACAGCGATATTTGCTGGGTTACCTTCCCATGAGTCAACCTGCCAAACTGAAAAGGTGGTGTCAGTTTACCACATGTTTGAATAATTCAGAGATCAAGTAGTTTTGTGCTTTAGTAAACAATTTGTATTGACTTTTTAGTTGCTGTTTAGAACTTTAAATCTTCTAATGCTCTTTACCTGTTTCTGTCTAAAGAGAAATAGAAAGCAAGGTAATGAAACAAGATTTTGTTTACTGTTTATAGTTTATATTTCTTCAGGATATTAAGTTTTTAACATTTAAAAAAAAAACAAGAAAACAATTTCCCCCCCCCCCCCAAAAAAAAATTTAAGGGGGTGGGGTTAGTGACTGCTAGGGCTGATACAGAAAAGTGAATGAACAGAAAAGTGAATTATGAAACTCAACATAAGGAAAGACAGGCAGAGGTGTAAGCTAGCAATCGACCAACATCAAAAACGAACAAAACAAAAATACTCAGCTAGAAATATCTCACAAATAAATAATTCACATGTTTCCACGAACGCACAAAGCCCTAAGTTTGGTAAATGAAAATATCAACCTAAAAATTTTTTGTTTCCTGAATTTCAAGCTTTGTGTATTCACTGAAACTATGGATTATGTATCTGTGATTGTGATGCTTAAGTTTTCCAACTAAGTATTCTTGTTTGTTTGTTCACTATTAAAGATTTTGGCCAAAACATTTGTCTGTGTCTTTCCTTTCGTAGAGCTGCCTAGTTACATTTTGTGTTCATTTGTTGTTAGCTTTTCAGTATTTTTAACTCTTTGAGTTCATAAGGTTTTGCAGCGGATGTTCGAGGGGAAAATTTAATTACCATTGAAAAATCATGAGTGTATTGCTTTCTGAAACACCATTGGGAAAGCCTGATTTATTTAGTATCCTCTGATTAAAAATAAAAATTAAGAACACATTGCGTGATAGCGATAGGTGAGATTTAAGGGAATGAGCCAATCACACATCATACATTGCTTGAGACTGATGGAGTTAAAAGGTTTATTTCATTATTGATTTTGATTGTTGATTTCCTACTGTTCTGTTGTTGTTGTTCCAATTTTGAGCTATTAAATAGTTTTAGACTGCTTGCATTGTTGTTTTGTCTTATGGTAAGATATTTAAGGAATTTTAAGTAATTCTATCAAAGACCTTGTACAATCATAAGGAATGACACTATCCAGTGCCACCCATTGGGCACTGGAGCTGCAACTATTCCTCCCCACAGAGCTTGACGGCAAAAGTGGAAGATCATCATGATGATGACAGTATTCTAATTTTATGTTTAAAGTAATATTAAATGTTTCTTTCAAGCTGTGTCATACTTATTCTACAGAAGGTAAAGGTGAAGGTAGTCCCATAGCAGATATTGCCGCAGGGGTTTGAGGTGGTCGATCTTCACAAATCCTAGTTACTACATATGAGGTGGGATGGCCAGTTCCCATCCTCATCACTTTTCCTTGCCAGAAGATTCCTGAAATTGCCTGGGACACATTTTTATGAGGTTGGGTCGACTCAGCCTAAAGTGGGTACACCAAGATATGTTTTGGGAAGTGAAGCCGGCCAGCATCATACTGATCTCATCACCCACTGAGTGTCAGTTGCTTTATAAAAATATGGGTCTAGCACCATATACCCAATTAGCCCTGAGGCATGTAAAAAAGGTCCATTACTTCACTTGTACTTACTATGTAGATATACAGGGTGTATTTTTAATGACTGTGCAGTGTTTGAAAATATTGCTGGTCCAAGTTTTGTTGAAAATATTGCCGGTCCAAGTTTTGTATTTACCTATTATGTTGCATGAACTTTACAGAGGGTGAATACAAAACTTAGACCGGCAATATTTTCAAACACTGCAGTCGTTAAAAATACACCCTATATTTTTTAAACTGGAAATGAATGTTAATCTTTTCTTCTTTTCATAGTTTTTTTTGTCTTTCTCTTCTTTCCCCCACAGATGATGGAATGCTTGCATCCTTCAAACCTCACATTGCAGAATCAACACCCTCATCGTCATCATGACAGTTAGGGTTTTCCATCATCATCATCATCCTGGGCCTTAATTGCAGTTGCTGCCTGAAGGATTTCAGCTGATGGTGTCTGCACTAGAGGTCCTGTGTAATGAAGTGGCTGTGGCTAGCCCTGTCACAGATATAGTTCTGGAGCGGGCCATACACTGTGCATTATTTGTTGATTATGTCCACGGTTGTGCTTCAAATAGTTTTATGACTTTTGAAAATGGTGATTCAATATTCTGTTATTAACTTGAATCACGTTAATATTGATTAAACATTCTGTTAGTAACATCAAGTTAATGTTGAATAAATATTCTTTTAGTAATTTGAAACATGGAGTTAATGTTGAATAAATATTATGTTAGTAATTTGGAACATGAAGTTAATGTTGATTAAGCGTTCTGTTAGTAACATCAAGTTAATGTTGTATAAATATTCTGTTAGTAACATCAAACAAAATAGGGCAAGCAAAGGCTACATTTCAAAAAATGAAGAATATCTTATGCAGTAAGTCGCTATCATTGAAAGTAAGAGAGTGCTAAAGAGCTATATAGAACCTGTTTTGCTGTATTTCTGTGAAGCTTGGAATATAAATGAACAAGTTAGGAAGAGATTGGAAGCAACAGAGATGTGGTTCCTTAGACGAATGTTGCTAATTCCTTGGACTGCCAAAGTAACTAACGACGAATGCCTTAAAGAAACTGGCGAAACTAGAACATTATATACAACAATAAGAAAGAGACAAACAACTGTTTTTGGTCATGTGATGAGAAGAGAGGCACTGGAGAACATCGTAACAACTGGAAAGATCGAGGGGAAGAGAGGCAGAGGCAGACCATGAGAAATGATGCAGGATGGATTAAGACTGTGGCAAGGAGGAATATCAACGGCAGAGTTGATCCAGAAAGGAGAGTTATGAACGCCTACATCAGTCAGAACGGCACTTGATGATGAACATCAAGTTAATGTTAAATAAATATTACATAACACCAATTTAATGTTGAATAAATATTGTGTTAGTAATTTTAAACGTCAAGATATTGTTGAATAAATATTCTTTTAGTAAATTGAAACATGGAGTTATTGTTGAATAAATATTCTGTTAGTAATTTGAAACAATGAGTTACTGTTAGATAAATATTCTGCTAGTAACTGAAAACTTCCAGTTAGTGTTGGAGAAATATTATTTTAGTTATTTGAAATATTGAGTTTCAGTGTGTTTTTAAGCCTGTAGGTTGCTGGCACCCCCAAGACCATAAAAGAAATAATTTGTAAAGTAGATGCTTAACATGCGCAGAAATCCCCAAGAAAGAATTATATAGCAGAGGCCACACTATACAATAAATTGGGGAGGCCAATACTGATTAGTAGTTCAGCTGAAGGATGTCTAGAAACAAAATTATTTTGCACTGTTTAGCATCTACAGCAGTGGTTCTCAACCTTTTTTTGGTTCATGCACCCCTTCACCATATGTTCAGGGGCCCCCCCCCCCACCCCAGTAATTGGTTTTCTTGTATTAACGCAAATATGGGGGGGGGGGGGGGGAGATTCCCAACCAGTTGAGAACCACTTATCTACAAGATGGTAAACAAACATAAGAGGAAAAACTATACAATAGAAAAAACATGAATCAATCAATCTCTCTCTCTCTCTCTCTCTCTCTCTCTCTCTCTCTCATGGCAATATGCATTGTTTATGTTTACAACATTCATTTGACAATTTATTTTTTTTCCTATGTGAAAGTAACTGCACAACATATAATTGATTAGAAGGGCCGAATGTAAGGTTTGTCCAATTTGTGACCCATTGAAAATAAAGTTTGTTCATTTGTTCTCTCTGTTTCTCTGTCTGTACGTTGGAGGGGTTGAGTGTGTGGGACAAATGTTAACTTGTGTGACAGCAGAGATGACTGCAGGATTTCAGCAGTGGACTAAGTCTTCAAGTGTCATTATCAAGTGCATTGCCAGCTGACATGGGTGATCAAGTTTCTTCACAAATTTTGATTTCTGATGGCATAAATAAGTTCATGTGCTGACTCCTTTCCGTGCCGTGACACAAGACTGTCAAGATATTTCTCACGCCGTCTTCTTCTACCTCTCTTTCCACAAATCTTTCTGGCTTTTACATGTTCCAGTTTTTATCTTCTCATAATATGGCAAAACATTTGTGACTGCCTCTTTCTGAGGTTTGTGATAAGTTTTCTTGTCTTAGCCTTCTTCAAAATGTCCAGATTGCTCATTTTGGCTTTCCAAATTAATTGTCAGCATTCTTCTATAAAACCACATCTCCAAGGCTTCTAGGGATTTTGTCGCCTATTTACTAATTGTCCAGGATTTGCAGCCGTATGTTAAAACTGGATTTATATAACATGGAAGACCTCTTTTTATAACTTCCACTGACAAGGACCTATTGCATAAAATCACTGGTGTATTATCCACTGCCAAGGATTTTCTCTACATTTCTTCTTCATTCAAATATTTAAGATTTAAAAAAAAATACCATCACTTGCATATTACCCATTGTCCATGATTTTCTCCACATTTCTCTTCATTCAGGTATTTAAAATAAAAAGAACATGCCATCACTTGTGTATTACCCATTGTCCAGGATTTTCTCCACATTTCTTCTTCATTCAAGTAATTAAAATAAACAGAACATGGCATCACTTGTGTATTATTGTCCAGGATTTTCTCCACATTTCATCACCATGCTTCTAGGGGGAGAGCCTTCTTTCATCCTAGCTGGCTAATGTATTCTTTTTCTGAAGGCTAGTTCGTGATTGATTGGAATTTTTGCCAATGTGTTGTTTGTTTTATTTTTACAAGATGGCATAGTCAGCCTAATGCCAGTCCTCCTTAATTGATTGGAATTTTTGCCAATGTGTTGTTTGTTTTATTTTTACAAGATGGCATAGTCAGCCTAATGCCAGTCCTCCTTAATGCCTCTTATTGTACTTTGGTAAGTTATAAGTTTACTATTGTCAAAGACTCGACCGCATCCCCTTCGCCAGGAAGAGCAGTCAATCATGAAGAGACCAGGAGGGGATACGGTGCCCGAGGGAAGGGAATGGGAGATGAGGTAATAAGAGTTGAGTGACCATTCCCTCATGAGACACGCAGGCGGTGTTCAGAGAGTTAGCACTCTAATCACGATAACATCACGCCTCGTGGTAGCCACAGAGAAGTTGAGTATACACTCAACGTACCACGTCTGCCATCAGCGTGCCATGTGAGGCAACACGCACCAAGGTGAAGGTCAATCCCCGTGGTGTGTGACGAAGGAAGGAAAGATTGGGAGACGGCCGGACGGACTTGTAGTGTTCACCTCGTTAGAGTAGCGATAGGGGTATTTGTGTTTATTTGTGTAGAAAGTTAGCATAGGGGTAGCAGCTCGTGATAGATAATACTGTGGCTGTATGTTGTGTGTTTCAATAGCGACTGTTCACTGCTTGTAGCGAGCCAACGGCAATAAATGTACCATTTAATTTCCTCGCACACGACTTGCAAGTTTTCTTGTATGGTGTGCCAGAAGTACCCGATGATGCCTGTCAGTTGAGTTGTTGACAGGCAAGGGTAATTGTGGTGTCAGAAGTGAAGCTTGAACGTAAGTTCAAGCTAATCCACTCATCCACGGGCTCTGGACTAGGGTGTAATTTTTGTAGTGACGGTAATTTGTGCAAACGAGTGCAATTTGCGGGCTAGAAATATGCCTATCGTGACGAAATATAGTGTTTAATTGTGTTTATTTTGTGAAATCATGTATTCTGCAAAGCTGTAAGTATTAATATTCTTGCTTTCTTATATTTATTTAGGTATTTACCAATTTATTCCTGAATAAGCACCAAACATGATTCAGGGCGGAGTGATACACCGCCAGCCGACAATATCGATTTTTGGAAACTAAAAATAGCACTGTGCTGTAAATAACGCTGTGACGTGGAGTGATTGACAAACAGTTGGTCTGCGTCATTAGCATAAAGCAATCGAGTGTGTACAAGATCGTGTAACGGCTGCCCGCCTGAATCTGTGCTTTATATCGTTTATTATTTATTTATTTGAAGTACTAAATGAATATATTTATTTATTTAATCATTATTATGTTATTTTTATTCATTTAAAAGCAGTTATTCATATTTTTGGTTCTATTTTCTATTTGTTTACCGTCACGATGGAACTATTTTTTTTGCCGAGCAGATGAGACTTGGCTGCACAACGCTAACAGAAATTAACTAGGTTAGTAACGAAAGGCAATTACTGTTAGAACAAAGACAAGACATTGACATTAAATTTAATTAATACATATTCTAGTTGTTCGTGAGTCTGTCATTGTCTAAGTCATTGTCCTTAGTTGTCGAGTAAATCATATCGTGCAGTAGACGTGTTTACTACTGCCCTGCATATCAGAGGGCGAGCAACAGCTGAGTACTTACGCCGGTGTGCCAAATATAGTGTCCTACTTACGAAACGTGTCTCCTCCCGAAGGTACCAAACAAGGTGACCGGTGTCAACGGAGCTTACGTTCCCTGATTCTCGGGAACATTAAGTTGAGTATACCTATATTTTTGGCATGCATTGTGATTAATAGTGCATCTCTTTTTCAGCTTGTATTACAGTATCATATTTTTTGTGCTCTGATATTCCAACATAGAATTTTGTGCAACACATAAACTGGAAATAAAATTAATATTCCTTAACGAGGAACAAATAGATAACATTGTAGATAAATAGGTAAATAAACAAAGCAGGGTAAGTCAACACTAGCTAATTACTTAACAGCATGGCGACCTTATCTGACTTTATAAAAGCAGGTAAAGATTTACAATATACAGGAAAGGACTTAGAGGAATATGCTGATAGGAAATTTAAGGAAGCAAAGGATGCAGAGAGGGACGAACGCGCACGAGAAAGGGAACAAGAAAGACAACATCAGAAAGAACTAGCTGAAATAAATAAGCAAAAAGAATTAGAAATTAAGCAACAACAGTTACAACAAGAGAAGGAGATTGCAGAACGAGCTGAGATAACAAAACAAAAACAGCTAGAAGATGACAAACAGATTAAGCAAAAAGAATTAGAAATTAAACAACAACAGTTAGAACATGATAAGACAGTTAAACAACAACAGTTAGAACATGATAAGGAGATGAAACAGAAGCAGTTAGATCAGGAGAAAGAAATAAGACAAAGGGAATTAGATCTAAAGCAAAAAGAAATAGATGTTAAGGAAAAACAAATTCAAGTAGAATCAGAGACACAGTTAAAGATGAAAAGCATGGATGTAGACTCACACGCAGAGACCTCTGCCACTAAACTAAAAAGTCAACAAGAGGAAAATAAGTTCAACAAATACAAAAATATTATCAAACCATATTGCAAAGAAGATTCCATATCAGCCTGGACAGAGAATGTAGAATATCAATTTAAATATCACCAAGTTCCTTTAGATATGTGGGCTCCTATCTACATGAAGAATCTAAGTGGTGAGCCCCTTAAAGTAATAGAATCTATCCCTATTGAGCTTAGATCTAGCTATCAATACATCCATGATAGGATTATGCAGCACTTTTTACTTGATGCCCCTGGGTATCAGGTTCAGTTCTCAAATTTAAGACCTAAGCCTAGTGAAACTTTTATAGATTATGTTTCAAATGTGCAGAGTGTACTAAACAGGTGGCTTAAAGCAGCTAACATAGGTAAAGACTTTGATAGATTAAAAAACCTAATAGCTATGGACAAGGTTATATCTACTATACCTTCTCCTTTTGCTAAGTTTTTGCAGCAGTCAGACATTGAGAACATCGAGCAGTTCGAAAAAAAAAGGCTCAGCATATTTTTCTTCTAACAGAGAGATTTTTAAGACCTCAAGTGACTCTGAAATAGTTTCCTTTGTGAAAGACCAACCCAAAAATTATCAGAGCAACAGAAAACCTTTTCATAAATATGACAAGAAGGACAGAAAAGTGTCAAAATATATTTATTGTCAACAGATGCATGACACTTATTCTATGTGCGACAAATCGCCGAACTATCCGGCGCATCTTGAAAATGTTATCAAGAAGCAACAAAATAAAAGATCGGCATACAGGCGGGCAATCAAATGTTTTTTTTTGTTCCTGCTATGGCCATTATTCTAATAAGTGCCTTGGCCGCCAACGTATGAAAGCTAACAATGCTATTTTGATTGACACCTCTTCAGATAGTGGTAGTGAGGATGAGTGTGAGGTTGAAAATGAAAATGAGGTTGACTTACCTTTCAGAGAGTCTGTAGATGTATGTTGCATGAACGATGTATTAAGCTTTGACAATTGTGAACGATGTCACCAATTTCATGCCGACGCAAAACTAGAATGTGGACATACAGTACCGTTCTCATCTGAGAATGTAAACGCAGCACTAGCCTCCAGAGGCAATTTGTTGTTCCACAATGCAATGGTCAATAATGTACCATGCCAATGTTTGCTGGATAGTGGCAGCACCCTTATTGGTCTTCGAAAAGAACTAGTGAGGCCGGGGGATTACACAGGTGACACTGTGAAATGCCGAACCTTTTCGGGTAACGTTGAGATCTACCCTTTGGCAAAAGCCCACATTAATACTCCTTTTCTTTCGGGTACCTTTACTTGTGCAATACTTGACAACCCTTGTACTGATTTAATTTTGGGGTACTTACCCCAACTGAAACAATGTACTAGTGATGAAATAGTTGCATGGGAGAAATTAAATGCAACTAAGGCAACAACCACAGTTGACACTTCAAAACATCATGACCCAGTACAAGATGAGACACTACTGATGCTTGTTCCAACCAGCACAGATGACACAAACACACAGAAATTTATACACCAGCAGAAATCTGATCTTAAGGTGTCTCCATATTTAAATTTAATGAAACAAAGAGCCAAAATCACCAAACATACATCAGTGTTCTCTAGACTGAAGAGTGGCATTTCAACCAGATGTTATACTACAGGTAACCATAAACAGGTGTTACCTGAACAAAACCGTGTAACTGTGCTAAAGAATGCACATAAAACACCGTGTGCTGGTCATCTTGCATACAACAATAACAGGCCAGGTTTTTTCAATAATATAAAATTATTTTGTCATAATGTATTTGCTTGTAATGTCTGTCAACAATTAGTACGAAAGTTTAAGGGTGGACATCCTACAGCTGAAGTACAACCCTCTACACTGGCACCCAAGCCATTTGATAGAGGAAGGGTCAGTTCTACCACAAGTACACAAACAAAGGTGCGAAAACAAGTGATCTTGAACTTGATCAAGACAGATTTAGGCTACTTCCATACAAACGAAATGGCAAGGACCATTCAAGGTGATACATAACCATGGTACATGTTGACGATGAAATATCGATAAACAGACACTTAGAGATATTCCATGTCAACATGCAGAAACCTCACTTTTCAAGACAAGAGACAGAAGTAGTGACAGACGAACAGAGTGCACCAACACCTAGTGATCAGACGACAGACATACAGAGGCAACTACACTAGTTAGCGAGACTGGCAAATCCGACGAGGGGCATACATTTAGTGAACTTACGGAATACACATGAATATATCAGAATACTGATGACTGTACAATACACTTACTGAAACTGAGACATGCCTTTGACAGAGTGCGACTCTTCGGTCTCACTGTCAAACCGAGCAAAGTCAAATTAGGCCTAAAAGAAATTCATTTTTGGATCGTATCATTTCTCAATGTCAACTAAAGACTGACCTGAAAATTAGTACCAAAATTATGAGTTTGACCATGCCTACCACATAGAAGCAGGTCAGAAGCCTTTTGGGATTAGTAAATTACTCAGAAATTATAATTCTATATTCCAATGTTTTAAAAGCATTTGTAAAATGAAATGTGAAAGATGCATTATTAATTTCTGCATTGTCAAAAATGAAATTTTTTTTTTTTTTGGTAATATTCCAATCCTCCGCTTGCCTAATCCTAGGCTCGTTTATTATTCTAGGACAGATACCAGCAGTACTAGGCCAAATTTTTGAGGGCATCTTCCACCCGAGTTGCTACGTGAGCCGTAAGATCACACCTGCTGAGTCAAGATATTCTATATCAGAGTTGCAACCCTAAACGTCATCTATGCAGTGAGAAAGCTCCATCGAGTTCTGACGGATGTTCACTGCATTGTCCAGACCGACAACTCCCCGATCACGGTCATAGAAAGTGGTGGGCATCAAAATGACCGGCTATACAGGTGGTCACTAATTTTACCATCTGGGGTAGAAATACCTGAAATCCCACATATAAATGTAGAGTGATAGTTAGTACATGAATATATTATATTATTCTATGTAAAATAGGTTACATATACATCGACAGTATATGCTTAATCATGTACCAAGAACAGTGAACTATCATGTGTCCGTAGACATTAAGGCAAGAACTGTGCTGCAGAACGTAAATATCACTGTGTGAACAAGGACAGATCGTTTCCAACTAAGCTCCATTCCGGGGTACCATTTGTGTGAAATGCAGAAAACAGTGTCAGAACAGTGCTTAATTACAGACACGAAAAGACTGAGCTACGACACCAGCGAACTCTACACGTGCACTACCGATAGAACATTATGATGACTGTGCAAAGTATTTCAGATACCCAGGCAAAGTGTGTAGATATATTATGCCTATACAAGCAATGTACGAACATGAAGGCAACTACTAACCTGTGGAAACTGAATAACATGTATATAAACTTAATGTGATATGTAATATAATATTTTAAGATAATGACAAAATAAATGTAGGTTAGGGAAATATAATAGTTCTCATTTATTTTAATAGAATAGTTATTGCAGTAATTGTAACTTAAAATATTAGTTTAGATATGACAATAGTTAATTACAAGCTAAAATAAAATTATGATAAGAATAGTACCATTTAGATTATTACATTTCATTTACCTTCAGTTTAGTTTAGTTTATTCCATCTTCGTGAAACCATACCATCTATTAAACATTACCATTTATTAGTATCATCATTTTACATCAGAATAGGTTAAAAAGAGTAGATAAGTGAACATACATCATTTACACCATTTAGAGTAAGAACATCACTCATACATGTAAAAACATTATTTAGCATAGTATTTAGAAAATTACATAATTTGTGTACACATCATCCATGTAATTAAGGTACATAACTCACATCACATCCATTACATTTAAATAGTTAAATTACTTCCCTTAGATTAGATAAACATAACGATTAACATAAACATATCATATAATTAACATGACAAAAATTTAGTTAACACATTATATATTTATTTATAGGAGTAGTATTAGTATGTTAGAATGTAAAGTGCTATGTTAGTGTAATATAGTGGATGATGAGACCAAGGGGACAAACCATCAACCCTTTCTCATCCATGTAAATATATTGTAAATACATGACTCGTGCAACAACTTTCGCACCGTCATGAGGCTCAACCATCTCAAACTGAGCCAAACCTGTACAGTGTCACTCCAAGGTTTTTAAATAATCAGAAGAATTAGTGTGGAAGGATAATAGATGTGTGACAGAATTAAGGGTGAAAGCAGTGTGACAGAAGTGTGAAAGTGAGAGCGAATGGAAAATAGACGGAAGAGAGTGAGATTGGTCAGCGAATTCTTCTGCTGCCGGGTTCGAAATTTAATATTTGTCTGTGTTACTGTTGGTTTTCGTTAGTGAAAATGTCGAAGTGTGAATGTATGTCGGTAATAGTTTAGAACTTAGATTACAGTATTTTGAGTGTCATAACAAGGGAATGTAGTCACGAATTAGTGTTATACCTGTTTGTGGCCGCATTTAACCAAATTGTGACACTTAAAAAACTAACATACATACACATAGGACTTAGAAACATAGTTTAGAAGTTAAATTAGTAAGTTAATTACATCCAAACACGCAAACAACCAGAAAAACAAACATATAAATTACATACACTTTTTGTAGATCAAAGGGAGATAACTTCGGGTCAGGGGACATAATAGACAACGAAGAACTATCTTAACAGTGAAACAGAACTCTACACGCGGAAGCGATGTAGGTAAAGCCTGTCGCACACACTCTTGTATAATGGTTGTTAAATATTATATGGGGGACATGAAGCAATTCATGTGTTGACCCTAAGAAAGTCAACTTTGTATGGGTAGTAAGTTAATTTACTATGTGAGGGCAGGTCTTATAAGACAACGGTCCGGTTCAGACATACCTCTAATAAATATAATATAGCATGTGAGAAAAGGGCTCACGCCAACCAGACAAGTTTGTGGCGATTGCCAGTAGCCACGTAAAGTTTTGCTACATTGTGACAATAGTCAGTAGAAGTCTATTACTTTACCCAAAAACCAGGTTACCTAGAGTCTTTGACAAAAATTAGAGACACTAATTTTTTATAACCTCTTGCGTCACAACCAATGAGTGAAAGTTGATGACGCAACACAGGAGGGGTGGGTGTGTGTCAAAGACTCGACCGCATCCCCTTCGCCAGGAATAGCAGTCAATCATGAAGAGACCAGGAGGGGATACGGTGCCCGAGGGAAGGGAATGGGAGATGAGGTGAGTTGAGTGACCATTCCCTCATGAGACACGCAGGCGGTGTTCAGAGAGTTAGCACTCTAATCACGATAACATCACGCCTCGTGGTAGCCACAGAGAAGTTGAGTATACACTCAACGTACCACGTCTGCCATCAGCGTGCCATGTGAGGCAACACGCACCAAGGTGAAGGTCAATCCCCGTGGTGTGTGACGAAGGAAGGAAAGATTGGGAGACGGCCGGACGGACTTGTAGTGTTCACCTCGTTAGAGTAGCGATAGGGGTATTTGTGTTTATTTGTGTAGAAAGTTAGCATAGGGGTAGCAGCTCGTGATAGATAATACTGTGGCTGTATGTTGTGTGTTTCAATAGCGACTGTTCACTGCTTGTAGCGAGCCAACGGCAATAAATGTACCATTTAATTTCCTCGCACACGACTTGCAAGTTTTCTTGTATGGTGTGCCAGAAGTACCCGATGATGCCTGTCAGTTGAGTTGTTGACAACTATTCTTGCTTCCCTTATGGACCTTCATAATATAGTCTCTGTAGCAAAGTGGTTATGCCGTCTGCCTCAAGCTCCAAAGATTGTGGGTTCAATTCTAACATTTGGTTCCCGAATTAATTTTCTCAGAGACTTCTCAGGGTCATTGCTGAAGCTATGGAGTTTGTGATTTGTGTGATGCTTTTGGCAGCCTGCCCTGTGGAAAAAGAATGAGCTGTATGGGATCAAACCTGATGCAATTAATTTTTCTTCTTGCTTTTTAAACCTTTCATAATACATTGGAAGGGCACAGTTTTTCTTTTAAATATAAAGTGGTTTGGAAGAAGGTGTACACAGGACATTAAAAACACCCTGGCTATAAAAACATTAGGTAGGGTAACTGGTAAATTTCTGCTTCAAAGGGATTCAAACATGTGAGCATCGAACAGGCAGGTAAAGTGCTAGCCACTGTTCTACCATGGTTTCCAGGAAGCCTGTTGCTAAAAAACATATGCTGAACAATATAGCTGTCCTTTCAGCACTTTCATTACAATATTCAAAACATCACATGTTGGAAACCCTTGAGACTACTGAAATAGCATACAGGCACTGATGAGCGCTCATAGAAATATAGGAAAGGAGTAGAGATTGGAGGATGCATTGGACAGAATACAAATTGAAAGTTTTAACAGCCACAACTGTATTTGAAACTGCCGCCACTAAATGATGGCAAAGTCTTTCTAGTTCTTTCTTGTACTTCTACGAGTACTGTTCAATACTTGTGAAGTTTGTTTCTCATACAAAGATGGTGCATATCACCAACTCCACCTAAGAGAACAAAAAACAATGTTGAGACTCCACATCAGATACAACAGGCTGAAAAAACTAAAGACAGGAAACACTGATAAATGGAACTGGTAAAATAACAGCTAAATATTTAAATATTGAGCACAACCCACTACTGGCAACGCTAATCGTATTCTGGTATGAACCTAAGACCTATCCACATCAATGCAAAAGCACTAGACTCGGGTTTTGAGCTCGTCAGTAGTGCATATTCTTGACCAGACCCGGAAACAAACCCCGGATCACTGGCGTGTGAAGCGGGTGTGTAAACACTGGACCACGTGGCACATGCTGGACACGGCCAAATTATCACAACAGGATATTATGTCACCCATCGTAGGTTGTAGCTCAAGATAAACACAAGCTAATATTTATTATGAGAGTATCAACCATATAGAGAATGTAGAAAACTATTTTAGCCTACACCTGTACACTCAATTTGAGGATGAACAAGCTCAAGTTAACTGCTGCTTTCTTTGGATGTATTCGTACTGACGTCTGAGGTGTGCGAAGAAGAATTTTCTCAGGCTATTTCAATGGCACTCAACAGTTTTCCATTAGGGATGTCTAGCTGTCCATCCATTAAAATAAAAACTTGTTCCTTCATTGAGGCATTGCGGTCATTTGTAGGTGACAAATTCAGATTCTCGTGTGGTCACTATAGATTTCAATTGGCCACTTCTTTACTCTACTTCTTTACTGCTGCCAAACAATACCCATGAATTTATTTCTCAAGATATTGAGAAACAACAAGTAATTGAAAAACAAGAAATAATAAGTAATTGAAAAGCAAGAAACGATAACAAGTAATTAAAAATAACAAGCAGCAACAAGAAAATATCTTTAATCAATTATATACAGTTGAAGCCTTAAAAAAGCTGGGGAACAACCTGTTTAACATGAAATATATACAAAATGACTTTCAAGCATTTGGTTTTTCATGAAAGTTATTTCTGGTTATGCAGGTTCATTCCTTCTATCCTGGACAATTTAATCCTGTTTTAGCTGTTAGTTTTCTAGTTGTTTTTCTTGCCCTGTTAATACTTTCACTTTTCATCTCCCAAAGTAGTTAGTGTGTTACTTGAATGATCACCATCTTAGTCGTTAGTCGCAGTTCCAAATTCAGCCAGTGAATATCACACAAAATGCTCCTCACTGCCCCAACTGAAAGGTGGAACAGACAGGAGTCTCAAACCAACAGCCCACACAGGTATACTTTGCAGAATGCCAACACAAAAGTCTGCCATGAAAAATACAGTTCATCGTCGATGGAAGGAGCAGTCACTAAAAAACCAGCAGCCATACATTACTGTGTAAGGTAACCCACTTAGCTCAGCGACCTGTCAGTCGCCAATTCTGAACATGCAGTTCAAGCTACAAACAACCGCGGACAGACGGGAAAGCACTCTACACAAAATGATCACCATCTATACCGTTGCAACATTTGCTGGGTTTGCTCATAGTGTGCCTCGATATTGATTCTCCATTTATGATCCCAAACAGTAGTTGTTAAGTAACTCTTTCTAGACTAAGATCTACTGCGACAACTTTGTGACTGGCATGCTTCGTGCAGAGTGTCATACTTCAATTCAGAAATCAAAAAATTGTTTAAATCAATTTATCTAGTAGCAGTCACGGTGGCAAAGAGGAACAGTACAACTGTTTACCTCAAGCAGTTCTGGATGTAATCCCTGGGAGTGTCAAGTTTGGGTCTGTATGCCCTGGCCAGCAGGTATAACCTGAGGTTTGACTTAGTTCATTAAATACGTACCAAGATTTCTCAAGGAAGAAATAGTATGAGTAAAAAAACCAGACAACTCATTCAATAATGCTGCAAGCTAGTATACATGTATAGAAGTATCTGATTAGGACAGAAATATTAAAAATACAAGAAGAGCTTTCACAGAACTAGGAAATGTGTGGAAGTCAAAAGAAATAAAAGTTAGCACCAAACACAGAATACGTAAGTCAAATGTTAAATCTGTACTGCTGTATGGATCATAAACATGCAGAATGACTGAAGCAATCACTAGTGAACTACAAACACTCATTAATTGGTGCTTGCGCAGAACCAGTCAAACAGTATGACAAAATCACTAATGCAGAGCTTAGGGACAGAACTAGACAAAATCACTAATGCAGAGCTTAGGGACAGAACTAGACAAAACTGCAGAAGTCGGATGTGTCGACCGAAAGGTGCAAACATCGCAGTTCTGCTGTAAACAGGCACAACGCAATTACGTCCAAAAAATATTTCGGGTGAACGCAGAAGAAGAAGATAGACTAGACAAAATCACTAATGCAGAGCTTAGGGACAGAACTAGACAAAATCACTAATGCAGAGCGCTTAGGGACAAAACTAGACAAAATCACTAATGCAGAGCTTAGGGACAGAACTAGACAAAATCACTAATGAAGAGCTTAGAGACAGAACTAGACAAAATCACTAATGCAGAGCTTAGGGACAGAACAAGACAAAAGTCACTAATGCAGAACTTAATGACAGAACTAGAAAAAAAATCACTAATGCAGAGCTTAGGGACAGAACTAGACACAGTCCAGCCAATCAAGAGGTGAGGAAAACATAACAGTATAACTATGGAAAGTTCCAAGCCCATAGGGCAAGCCAATCAGAGGAAAACCAATGAAGACATGAAGAAGAGAATTAGAGACAGAAATTAATCATAAGGGGAGGACATGGAGGGAGATGGCAAAGGACAGGACGGGTTGGCGCGAGTTGATTGAGGACCTATATCCCAATAAAGAATACAGGGAAGAAAATGCTTTATATATAATCATAAACTGTCCTAGAGCAGTTTCCCTTTGTGATGTTTAGCACCATTTTGTAGGCCTGAGAGCAAGAAGGAATGGGTGGTCAAACTGTCCCTCACTTTGGCAAGCAATGAGCCCAGATGTCAAACCCCGTCCAACCATGCTCATGACATTACCAGCAGTTCACTATCAACTTCACTAGCAGACGATCTTTAGTTAGATACAGCATGAGTTAAAGTAACAAACACCCAGAACAAAGAGAGTTAAGGCAGTTTAGTACAACATGGCAGACGGCTGTGGCCAGATGTCACAACAGAGGGTCACGTAAAATATTTACATGCTGGGGAGAAGCATCAGTCTGAGGTGGGGAGTCTCAGAACAAGTGACAGATCAAACAATACTGTAGTATTAGACACATTATGATGTATCAGACACAGTACATACCATCAGACACAGAATGTATCATCACACACAGCTGCTGGAATCTCAGTATCAATCATGAGCTAATAATATGATCATCTGACCAAAAACAGTTTTAAAAAAATTAAGAAAACAAACTTCATATTAGTGTATGGCACACACATTCTTACAGCGTCTAAAACCTTCACCTGAATCTTTCACTCACAGTTTGTACTTCTCTAATACAACACTAGCATGTCACGTCATATGGGAATCATTGCCCTAGGACAGTATCTGCTGCGGGATAATTTCTACCATTAGCTTTTACTGGACTGTGTGTTCCATATATAAAGACAGAATAGGATAAGCAAAAAATGCATTCTATCAAATGAAGAATATTTTTTGCAGTAAGTCCCTGTTATTTCACATTAGAAAAAGAATTCATGCATGTTACATACTACCAATTTTAACACATGGCTGTGAATCCTGGACAATTAGTTTTAAAAAAGCTAAAGAAATCCCTGGAGGCTCTGGAGATGTGGTTTTATAGAAGAATGCTGGAAATTTATTGGACAGCCAAAATAAGTAATCTGGACATTTCGAGAGAGGCTAATTTGCAAAGACAACTTATCACAAGCTTTAGAAAGAAGAAGTCTTCATTATTTGGCCACATCAACCAATCAATCATGTGCCATGCCGGAAAGCGTGGGCTGTCATGACTCGTCATTTCACTCCATCACCAACGTCGTGGATCAGCTCAGTGTTCCTGTCTCGTCCATGCCATGTGGCCAAGCCATCCAGGTATTCTCCTCTCGGTCTTCCTCTTGGTCTGTTCCCTTCGATCTTGCCAGTTATCACTAAGTTCTCCAATCCATTTCTTCTCATAACATGTCCAACAATTTTTAACTGTCTATGTCTAATTTCACTAATCAATTTACGATTTTCATTTGTCTCCTGTAGTACTTGGTCATTGGTTTTTCTGTCTTTGGCCACATAATGAGAAGAAAAAAGCTGGACCATTGTTGTGACAACTAGAAAAATTTGTAGAAAGAGATATAAAGGAAGACAGTGAAGGAAAATTATTGACAGTCTTGTGTCATGGCATGGATGGGAGTTAGCACATGAACTGATACACGCCACTGGAGACTGTAAAATATGGAGAAGCATGACCGCCCACACCGATCAGCATGGCACTTGATGAGGATGATGTTCCATATGAAGGCTCCACTGTGTCATGTCATTTGGGAATCACTGCCCTAGACCATAATCTGCTATGGCACAACTTCTACTGTTATCTTGTATGGGACTATGTTCCATACGAGGTCATCGTTCCTACTCTGCTGCAAACCATACAGTTCTGATATTATCTGCACAAAGCTCCCTTGCCTGAAGCACTTCATGCCAAGATGGTGACGTCATGTGAGGCTGATATTGTGAAGACCGATGCCCTTGGTGTCTTTGAATGCCCACACCAGGCAGTAATGCGACAATAGCTGGTCCAACAGCTCTCGCTCATCCAACAATTCTAGACGTTCCATTCTGCAAAAAGATGTATTTGCTCAGAACTTCATCTTATGTGTGTGTGTGTATATATATATATAAAATCACATTTTTTTTCAAGTAAATACAGGACCACTTTTCATGAATTGAGATGTCTGCGGGGTTCTATACGCTTGTGCTTAAACTTTTGGTGTGCTTCCAGCAGGGTAGTGGCATGAACCCCTACATCGGTTAGTTGGACTTCACATTGTCTTCTTGTTCAGAAAGCAATGGCAAACTACACAACGTAAAATGTTCTACAAGATCATCCTGGGGTTAGGGTTGATTGCAACATCCTGCATAGAACATACAACATTATTTTTTTTTTTTCATGAAATGAATATATTAGGTATATGGTGCTTGCCTAATATTTTTTAGACCAATCAGAACTCAATGGGGGTGTGGCCAGTGTCACGCTAGTCACCTTCCCTTTCCTGAACATTTCCTGGTGCCTATTTTTAAGTGAGGCTGACCTGGGAGCTCAATTCAATGAAAACAATGTCTGACTTAAAGGGGATTTGAACATATGACCTCTGAGTTGACAAGCAAACGTTATAGTAGTTCTTTATGACATATAGCAGCTCTTTGTGACATATTGCGGCTCTATTATGGATTATAGCAGCTCTTTATGAAATATAGCAACTAACACAGATTATAGCAGCTCTATGTTAATGTCATAAAATCAAACATAGAATAATGACCGTGCAAAGTGAAAAAATGAAGTCCAAAAGAGAGACATAAAATTGCCAGATGACCACCATGGAGTATAAGGCATATGCAATGCCTTATACCAGAACCCTCTTCATATTATAATGCCGGGATATAAACAGAAAACAAAGACAACAAAACATTAGGAAGAAGAAGAATAAGAAGATAAACATGAAATCTAAATAAAATTTAAATAATTTTTGTGAAACACAGAACACAGAGTTGTTTTCATACTGTCACACTGAGTTGAGTGGGAAAGTGCTTGCTGACCAAAAGAGGTAGAGGATTCACGCCTGGAGAGGCTGAATCAGAGGGGAGTCAGCAGAGGGGCTGGACAATGCTCAAGGTATAGGGGGATACAGGCATGCATCTAATCAGGCTTCTCCCTGGTACCAACAGACAAAGAGCTCTTCGCTGGCTACTGAAGCAGGAGAGGGAGCATGAATGGGAATGTCCAGAGTGCAATAATGTTGATTCTCAAACTCGTACCCACCAAGATAATGGTCTGGATTCCATCCTGAGCAATGGATTATTTTTGTTTTCCAGCCAACTGGCCCAGCTTAATAAAATGGTAACTGGATAAATGTCATAATTATCTGGAAAGGAAAGCTGTCAGTGAAGAGAAATGCCCATGCCACTAAATTATGACTGTCAGAGTCCTAGTGACCTGATACGCAGGACATAGCTTAGAGACAGGGCATGGGAATAAAAGACAGGACAGGGGGACAGCAAACAGGACCCTACGCTCTTGGACAGCAGACAGAACATTATGCCCTTAAACAGCAGACAAGACAATCCACTTCTAGGCTGGACTATGTGAGACAACAGTTGTCATCAGACGGACTTACCCGAGGTTCAGGGACAGGACACGGCTTAAGGTTGAGACACAATAGGGACCATGAATGGCCACAGACGCCATGTGTATAAACACCACGTGATAGGAAACTCAAAGCGAAAGCTTGGGGAGACGATACTGGGCTTCGAATGGGGACGGATGTGTTTGCGAGAGCTTTGTTTGAAAGAGTTACTTATATAGCTGACTCGAATGTTCGCTAGAGCTGTGATATATTTTCAACTCTGTGTGCGTGCGCACTCGCGGTATGAGCAAGGATATGATTTAATGTGCGGGCGAGTGCAGCACTGTGCGCTTGAATCTGTAACACAATATATTGTGATTTTGCTATTTGAAACTCGATTAAAGATTCTATTGATCTTGTTTGACTAAATTGACCGACTCTGTGCAGTTGTATTATTAACCTGTCAGTTCTTAAATTAACGAGCTACGCAAGACATGGACAATGACCTAGAACATGTGAAGGCCTAACACTCTACTCTGCAATGGCTGTATTTACTATGGGCTGCCTTTAACTGTATATTATGTTATTTATATACCTTTGGACATCTGCTTGAGGTAAACATCTATACACCGTACACAGATCCATGGCATCACCGCCTGTCCAGCCATTGTTTAGAAATCTGTTTGGATCAGGAAAAGATGTCTATACATCAAACTAACATATATACATCACATTAACATCTAAACATCAAACTACCATTTATATATCAAACTGACATCTATACATCAAATTGGCATCTATACAACAACCTGACATCTATACATCAAATTACATCTAAACATCAAATTAACATCTATACATCATATTAAGATCTAAACATTAACCTAACATCTATACATAAACCTAACATCTATATATCACATTAACATCTTTACATCAAACTGATATCTATATATCAAACTAACATCTAAACATCAAACTGACATCTACACATCAAACCACCATCTACACATCATACTGACATCTACACATCAAACTGACATCTACACATCAAACTGACATCTACACATCAAACTGACATCTACACTCAAACTGATATCTGCACAACAAACTGACATCTACACATCAAACTGACATCTACACATCAAACTACCATCTACACATCAAACTACCATCTACACACCAAACTGACATCTAAATATCAAACTAACATCTAAACATCAAACTGACATCTACACATCAAACTGACATCTATATATCAAACTAACAAGAATCCTCGTCTTCCCTAGACACTAGAATGAGAATTACATCAATAGTAAACCATCACAGAATAAAAAGGTCTTTATGATAATACAGACAATAATCTTCTACCTTCTAGTCCCCGAATGGACCAAACACCCTCAATGTCTCTTGCCAATCTTTGCTATCACTTTTAACTCCTTTCAACAATTGTTTGTAATTATGTTCATATTTCTTTTGTTATTTTATGTTAATTTCTACTGGTCAAACATGTTTAACCCGGACAAGAACGGCAACAACGAAGTCAGAAGTGTCGGCCGAAAGATGCAAATTTCATAGCTCTGTCGTAAACAAACACAGCCCAACTGCATCTAGCTGATATATAATTAAACAAAAAAAAGAAAATTATGTCCATTTATTATTTCATTTATTAAACTGGCCT
Source organism: Cepaea hortensis (assembly GCA_963921405.1). NCBI lineage: Eukaryota > Metazoa > Mollusca > Gastropoda > Stylommatophora > Helicidae > Cepaea > Cepaea hortensis. The sequence continues at coordinate 21,824,324 of OY992888.1, read as the reverse complement.
TTCCATATTAAAATAATGTATAATTCTACACGAACTATATATACTGTAAACACAGTTTGCCTGTACGTGCCTGTTCATTTGTGTCTCCAAGCTGACACATGCTGAGACTCCACTTAGAACACAGTCTCTGGCCTTCAAGTTCTGGATCATCACCTGGCCAAAGGCATCTGTCATATTTACCTATGCAGAGACAGATATCAAGTGAACAAATACAATTTACTGAAAAACATCTGTCTATTTTCCAGTAAAGAGGAAAATCTAGAGTGTAAAACCAACAATTTAATCATTGGGAATCTCATCTGGGACAAATAATCATCATCAAGTGTCATGTCAACTGGTGTGGGCGATCATGTTTCTTCACCTTGCCATCTCTATGGGCATGTTCATATGTTGAATCCCGTCTGTGCCATGACAAAAGACTGTCAAGAATTTTCTCTAGCTGTCTTCCTCTATCTCTATTTCCACATATCTTTACAGTTGTAGACATTTAGGTAGAGAAATACAGTGTCAAAATAATTTAGTCAAAGTAATCTTAAAATGAATATAATACAGGAATAACACCCCAAAGCATTACGCCATCATCATTAACATATACAATGATATGTCAACTGGAGTAGGAATTCATGTCTCTCCACAGACTGAGGTCCATGTGTTGTGGATTAACTTTGACATCCCTAAATGCCACCATCTAAGTCCACTAGCATCATCTCTCTCTCTCTCTCTCTCTCTCTCTCTCTCTCTCTCTCTCTCTCTCTCTCTCTCTCTCTCTCTCTCTCTCTCTCTCTTGCCTCTTTTCCCACTGATCTTTCCAATCATGATGTTTTCCAATGCCTCTTTCTCATATATGACCAAAGAAAGCTGTTTGTTTCTGTCTTCTAGGTGTATATAATGTTCTACTTTCACTAGCCTCTTCCAGGCAATCACGTTAGTTACTGTGGCAGTCTAAGGTACTCGTAACATTTGTCTCAGGAATGAGGTAACATACACAAATATACATATAACATATGAATACCAAACATGTAATATATGAATAACACACAAACACAAGTTGTTGTGTTGTTGTTTGTCCATCAAGAATGATGATGACCATTCATTTCATCCAGTGGGGTTGAAAGTATGGAGCCATGGGTTCTAAGATGGCTGATAAGGCCTATTTTGGTTTGAAATGTTCTTTGACAATGTGGACAAAGAATGCTTGACGTTTCTGGAGGAGGATTTCCTGCAGTGGTTTTTCTGTCCTGCCTTTTCTTTACACCTCTTGCAGTCCTGGTTGCCTCACACATGACTGCACCCTTGTGTAATGATGCACGCCACAAATTTCGGTCTCTGGCTGCAGTCTCCCAGGTGTCATGATGAATTCCAAAAGCATTCAGAGAGATTTTCAGAGTGTCTTTAAAGCGTTTCCTCTGGCCACCTTGGGAGCGTTTACCACAACGCAGTTCGCTGTAAAAAATTTGTTTAGGGAGCCTGTGATCTGGCATGCGAGTCAAGTGACCAGCCCAACGAATCTGATTCTTCATCAGTAGTGTGTGGATACTGGGCATGGACGCTCTTTCTAGGACTTCAGTGTCTGGGATCTTGTCTTGCCATTTAATCTGCAGTAGCTTCCTTAGGCAAACTGTGTGGAAGTGGTTTAATTTCCTAGCGTGTCGCTGATAAACAGTCCAGGATTCACAAGCATATAGCAGTGTAGATAATACAACTGCTTTGTAGACTTTTAGCTTTGTTTGCAGGCTTATTCCAGTTCTGTCCCATACATTCTTGTACAGTCTGCCAAAGGCCACGCTGGCCTTGGAGATTCTTGCATTCACTTCGTCATCAATTGTGGCAGCTTGTGACACAGTGCTGCCAAGATAGGTGAATTTGTCCACAACACTTAGTCTATGACCATTCACTTTGATATTCGGCACAAGTAATTAATAACACACAAACACAAGTAATGAACAACAAATAAACACAAGTAATGAATAACACACAAACACAAGAACAGCACACCAACAAAGACACATCACCTGTTCATAATTAATAAACAAAGCAGTAGGAAAACTGTCGGCGATCCACCTAATCAACTTTTTTGTAGCTTCAGCCTCAATGTAAACTAGAACACACTCTGATAAAAACACCGTTGGAAGCGCACGGTCGATCCCTGAGGCCGACAATTTTGTCTCTAGAGTTGCGATGTTTCTGAGATCTCCTGAGACAAGGTGATAATTTGCTGAGTGAAGCTCAGATTTACTCATCATGATCTCACTGTCTGCAGATTAAAAGACATATTTGTTCACATTAAAACTGGTTCACATTTTTCTTATCATCTGCTTCACATAACAAAAGAGGGAACTGTTTTTCAATTCAGATGGCTTAAAAGACATTTCACACACACACAATTTCCAAAAACTTACTCAAGAAATAGTTTTAACCAAATAATTATGAAATAATACAATATTCAACTAAAACTATGAGTATTTGCATTAAATGGCAATCAAGTGAAACCAGTATTTAACAACTATGACTAATAAACCATCATACATGATTACCAGCTGATAATATATGCTCTTTGACTGCTGATCTTATATAGTAGGAAATGCAAGAAGGTATGAACAAACGAACAAACTTTATTTTCAAAGCATTAAGAATTTGGCACATCTCTGACATTTTGTCCAACTCAACTCTCCGCTTTCATACATTATTTCATTCATACATTATTTCATTCATACATCACTTATGAAGCTAATCTTGGACATTGACGACACCCACAGAAACAATATGCATTATAAATATATATACATATCCATCCATCATCCATCATGTGCCATGCCGGTAAGCGTGGGCGGTCATGTTCTGCCATCTCACTCGATCACCAGAGTCGTGGATCAGCTCAGTGTTTCTGTCTCGACCATGCCACGAGGCCAAGCCATCCAGGTATTTGCTTCTAGGTCTTCCTCTTGGTCTGTTCCCTTCGATCTTGCCAGTTGTCACCAAGTTCTCCAATTTATTTCTTCTCATAACATGCCCAAAAAATTTTGACTGTCTGCGTCTAATATCTCTAATCAGTTTACGATCTTCATTTGTTTCTTGAAGGACTTGTTCATTGGTCTTTCTGGCTGTCCATGGTATTCTTTGCACATACATATATATATATATACAATGTGCAATAATCAATAATACATGACTCACTAAAACTAATTTTTGACATGGCAATTATAATTTTTTTTTTCATCGCTGGTCAAGGCTATGCAACCTCTATCAGAATCACAAACAAATGGTCTTATAACTTACCTTCCCCTGATAAAGCCTCCAATAGCTGCTTCTTAGATTTTATAAAATGGCACTTCTTTGTTGTGACTGGTTCAAAGTCAATTTCCAGGTAGCTCTGGGGTACAAGGCCTTCATCATTCAGCCTCCAGAAAAGGGTATCAAATCCGGCTCCTAAACTTATAATCTGGCATTTGCACTCTGTCAACTACAAACAAATTATGACAAAGATATTAAGTCAATTTACATGAGACAACAAAACAGTGAAAGTAAATTAATATGAGACAGGGAAGAAGCATTAACATATTTAAAAAATAAAAAGGTAAAGGTTGTAAAACCCACTACTGAAACTGTCATAATCATCATCCATCATCCAGTGCCTTGCAGGCTGACGTGGGCGATCATGCCTCTCCACAAATTACGATCTTCGATGTCATGGATCAATTCGTGTATTGAATCCCTTTCATGCCATGACAAAGATAGACAAGAATCTTCTCATGCTGCCTTCCTCTATCTCTCTTTCTGGTGATAACAACATGTTCCAGTTATTGTCTTCTCATAACTTAGCCAAAACATGATGGCTGCCTCTTTCTGATGTTTGTGATAAGCTGTCGTTGGGGTCAAAGGGGTGTGAAATATTACTTAGTTGCATATCCTTTATAGGACATTGCAGTTAACACAAGCATGTTTTGCTGTTGTGATCTCTTGACAAGTTTACATTCAGTAGTCTGCCATTGTTTTCTGAATGACCGGCACACATACAATTTCGTAAAAAACCAACGCAATGCTGCCTGCTGCCAAATCATGCGTAGCTGTTTCGAACGCGGGTATACAGGTTCACAAACTGCATCCGTAACCCCTTCACCATGGAGCCAGTGAAATGTTAGGCCTTCACATATACTAAGTCATGGCACAACCAAGTTTTGGAGATCAGTTCCCTTCATCGCTAACTTTCATTACTTTCATTCACAGACAATTTCCAGAAAATTTTAAACGTAATCCAGTGCCAATTTTACAAGGCTGGGTCAACAGCAAAGCCAAACTGGCCATAAATGCATCTGCCACCACTGGAGATGAAACTTGGAAGAATATCCTGGTAAGAAAATAAGTTTTAGCCGATATGTTAATGCAGTTCCACTTTTACTTCAACGGGTATGACAAGGTGGTGGTGATGGAGTTTGTCACCACATCCCATAATGTTAGGACCATGTTATGTGTCAGGTCCTAGCACTTTGAAGGCAGTATTTGTCAGGTAAAGGACTTCATCAGTTTCACATACATTGTCTCAGGCTACCGATTAAATTCAAAATCAGCTACCATTCATAACTATACTGGCAAAGGACAGTCATAACTATACTGCTAAGAGAGGAGAGAAATGGGTTATTCTGGACACCAAAGTAATTGCAGCATTCATCTCAGAAATAAAATCTCAGCTGCCTCCATACATTTCAAAATTTGTTTGCTCAAAGTCCAAGATTTACAGCAGAACTGATTCAATATAACATCTAAAAAAAAAATTTCTGGCCTTCAATCAACATTATTTATTACATAAGACACTTTTCTAACTTTTCATCTTTTGGAATACACCTTTTTGAAACTTCTTCTTCTTCAGCTTTCCGAGCTCTTGAGGTTCTTTGCTGCAGATACTATCCATCTCCATTCGTCTCTCTGGTTGACCTTCTTTTGCCAGTCGTTGATTCCAAGTGCTCGTAGGTCTGTATATATATTATCTCTCCACCGCCTTCTTGGTCTACCTCGGGGTCTACGCTCCTTTATTTCCTGAGTGTAAGTGAGTTTTGTTTCCCTATTATCTTCCATTCTTTCTATATGCCCCAGCCATTGTAGTCTATTAGCCTTCATGATACCAGTAATTAGCGGGGACTTAAACAGATCATAAATGTCTTTATTGCTTCTTCTTTTCCACACTCCACTTTGTGTGTCCCTAATGGGTCCAAAGATGCGTCTTAAGACTTTGTTCTCAAAGGTTTGTAACAAGGCGTCGTCTCTTTTCGTTGTACTCCAAGTTTCAGAGCCATACAGCACAACTGGTGTGATCAGTGTTTTGTATATTGTGATTTTGGTGTTACGAGATAGCGCATTTGATTTTAGTAGATGTTGTAGTGCATAGTATATCTTATTTCCAGAATTGATTCTAGTTTGTATTTCTTCCCTTATGATGTTGGAGCAGCTGAAGATTGTACCCAGGTATTTGTATGTTTCCGTTCTTTTAATGGTCATATTATCTATTTGTATGTGGACAGAGTTTTTAGCCATTCCTTCTCTTGAAATTACCATATATTCTGTCTTATCTTGGTTGATAACCAGCCCCATCTGTTGGGCTTTTTCCTTTAAGTGAGTCAATATTTCCAATGTCTTTTGTTCATTTCCCCCTATAATATCTATATCATCTGCATAACCAAGCAGTTTGGATGTTCCTCCAATATCACATTCCTCCTCTATCTTCCTTACAACTTTCTCTAGAGCCAGATTGAAGAGTAGCGGCGATAGTGCATCACCCTGTTTCAAGCCAGATGTTATTTGGAAAGAGTCTGATTTCCTGCCTTTATATGTTAATATATTATAATATAAGTATCTTCCATGCATAGTCTGGTCATGTTGATTAACTTCCTTGGTATTCCAAATTCCTGCATAGCATTCCATTTCCATGGACTATTCCTATGGACACTATCATAAGCCTTTTTAAAATCCACAAAAATGTTATGGAGATCTCTTTTATATTCCCAATTTTTTAAAAAATATTCCCAACCTTTTTGAAACTAATGCATAATAATATTAAAATAATATGATCAACTGCTTCCACTCTCGACACATACCCCACATATTTTTTAGCATGGACATTTGCTACGAAACTTTCTGATAAAGAAGCAGTTAAAACTAATTTCTAAATAATACAGCTGGATCACAATATGCCAGCTCCATACATTATTAAACAATACTGATACTAAAAAATCTTGGTTTTATTTTTTTTAATTATTATTTTCTTCAAATTTACTGACTGAACAGGAGGGGGACGTGAAATTGACAGTGCTCATCCACCCTACTGGCAAATATATGATGTAAGTAACCTGCACACAAGTGGTGTTCCCCTGTAGCCTACAGAAGGTGATCAGTCTCACGATAGATAAGAACATCATACATACCGTTAGAAAATTCTTCACCAGCAACTCAATCGACTTGACTCTGGCATAGTAACCTCGACTTATTTCTGGAGCTTTTCGAACCGACGATTTCTGGACAAAGTGTGCAATATATGGGTCGTTCCAGTATCCCTTGTCAACTCCAAAGCGTTTACAAGATGTAGCATCGTCGTTTGTTCCAATGACAGCCTCGTCAGCGGACATTTTACGGGTTTGAAACAAGAATGTTTCCAGAGAACCAAACAATTGAATTGATCAGAATCTTTAACTATCTTCCATGTTGTTTTTGTGTCGCCTTAAAAACTCGCAATGGAACTTGAAAGTTTCAAGAAACAATTTGCACTAGAATCGGAATCATAGTAATCGGAACATGTCAATGCACACTCAGTCCACGTCTGTAACAACAAGCGAAGAGTCCCAGTATTAACGGTACCGGTTGCGGTCTGATTATGTCTCCATATGAATGGCTTTTCCTTAGAGTTGAGTTCCGTTAAGAATCGATATCACAGCACTCACCACATTCTCATAGGCTCTCAGTTCCCATTTTCAACAACCAGCTAAGAGTCCCAATACTCTGTACCTTTTGCATTCTGATTATGTGCTCGCGTGGTCTTTCCTCCGTGAGCAGTGTCTGTCAGATCCTTTGGTCACTGCCAGCAGCACCATTATCTCCAGGTTTTGTTTTAAGAATCCACTAAATTGCATTGTTCAAAATTTCCACAAAATTGTATCTGTGACATTATTTTAGCCATATACGCATTTCTTCTTCTTCTTTCGTTCGCCTGAAATATGTTTATACGCATGTATAGTTGTATATCACATATGCACCAGTAATTTAAGTTGGTTAAATTACCATAGAAGATGCTGGATATTATAAGATAGCGTGTAAAAAAAAAAAAAAAAAAAAAAAATTACAGCAACGGGCCTACTTAAAACTGTCGCTTAAAAGTCGACTTCATTTTTTTTTTTTGTATATCTCTTACAGGACGTTGCAGTCAACATCAGCATTTTTCAGCCGCTGTTGATGTACTAGACAAGATTACGCTCAGTAGTTTGCCATTGCTTTCTGAGCCACCGGCTCACGTACCCCGAAAGTTACCAACGCGGCGAGGACCGCTACCGATTCTCGCGCAGGTTACGAGAATATACGGGATTACGGAGAAAGACTTTAACCCCTAGGACCGGGTTTTATCCCATATGACTCAGTCTCTTTCCGCCTCGCGGAAAGCATCGCACAGAGCACGAACTTTGTAGCTCCTAGTAGGCAACGGGCCTACTGAAGTTGTTAAAACTTTGTTTCTCAGTTATAGTCTAATTTCTGAAGTTTAACTGATTCAATACCAAAGGATAATATATAACCAAATATGACCTCCCATTTTGATAAGAGGGCGATATATCGCCATACTAGGGTAATCGTGTTATTGGTTTTGTTTCGTGTTATCTTCCGCAATTTCAATTCTCAACAGAAATTGCATTCATTCATTCAATAGCATGTACTTTGCAGAACCTCACTCCCAAAACAACCTTCCTGAAAACTTCTGGGTCATATGCAAAATGCCCTGCGTCCAATACACCCATCTGGAGATCATCTGCAACACCCCGCACCCATCTTCTCTTTGGTCTTCCTCATCCTTTCTTCCCGGGCATATTTTTTTTTCCGCATATCCTTTACAGCCGGTCTCTCTGGCCGAGGGGTTACAACACTTTCTCCGTAATCCCGTTTATCACGCAGAGTCTCGCAAGCGGGCGAGAGCTGGGAGCGGTTCGTCCCCCGCTGGTGACTTGCGGTATAACTGAGCCGGCCGCTCAGAAAGCAATGGCAAACTACTGAGCGTAATCTTGCCAAGAAATCAACAGACAGCTGAATGAGGCTGCTGTTGACAGCGATGTCCTGTAAAGGATATGCAAAGCATATATATATCCTTTACAGGACATGGCTGTCAACACCAGCATTTTACCGCTGTCGTTGATTTCTTGGCAAGATTACGCTCAGTAGTTTGCCATTGCTTTCTGAGCTGCCGGCTCACTTATCCCGTAAGTTACCATCGCGGCGAGAACCGCTTCCAATTCTCGCGCGCTTCGTTACCCTACGTATATAAACAGGATTACGGAGAAAGTCGCTAAACGCCTAGGTCAGGGAGACCGGCTCCCGGGTATATACCCTCACAGAAACAGAAATTTACGTTATAATAATTGTTCATTGCGTGCATCTGAGAACGGGACTGTTCGGTGTGGGCGAAACGCTCCGCGGTAGCAGTGGCCAAAGTCAGGTAAATGTCGGCCGAAGTCCAACCTCCATTCGGTGGTGGTAGTACTGGTAGCCGTCTTGCAAGGATCGCACTCCGCAGCAGACCAGGAGAGGGGTCGAGGGACTCAATCCACAGCCAAGTAACCTAGAGGAAGAGCCGGCTTCCCAGAGTGCAGCTCCATGAGCTGTAAAGGGGGTACGAAGAAAGGGACATGGCAACGAAGACGAACGCCTGCGCATAGAGAAGCTTGAAGACTGAGCACAACCCACTATTGGCAACGTTGATCGTATTCCGGTACGAACCTACGGCCTTGTCCACGTCAGATTGGAAGCACTAGACTCGAGTTTCGCTCTCGTTTGAGCTCGTCAGTAGTGCATATCCCTGGCTGGACCCGGGATCGAACTCCGGATTACTGCCGTGTGAGGCGAGTGTGCAACCACTGACTACGCGTCTCACGCTTTTCTTTTTCTTTTTCTTAGTTGTATATCCTTTACGGACGTAGTAGTCAACCCCAGAATTGTTTGGCTGTTCGTGATTCCTGAACAAGTTTACGTTCAGTGGTTATGTCGTTGCTTTCAGAACGAATGGCACCCATACCATTTCATAATAATGAACCAACACAACTAGACGCGACCAAATTACCGTACAAGAATACCACAACGTCATTCATTGACGCATAGAGAAACGCCGGCGCCGTCTCGGCCAGGAAAGAAGCTGGCTTCCCACGGCCACGGGTGCTAGGATTTGTGTGAGGGCTCAAAGCACCTTGTGCGGAGGATCTCCTCCCTGAGGGAGGGGTGGCTTAGAAGCAGACATTTTTCACAGTTATGGGACAATTTCTGACGATCAGAAATTCCTGACGTGCCTGCTTCGCGGCGGAATTTGCATCACTTGTTCATAAACCTACTCTATGTTTGGAACTCTTCTTTCTCATCTCATCTTGTTCTTCTTGTACCTTGCGGTATCGAGGTGAAGTATAAACAGCGAGAGAGTTCCCGTTTATGGGCTCCGTGTATCGAGATCACCATGAACTCTGCTATTCCCTCTGTCCGTCGTTTACGTGGTCGACCTCTTCTTCTGCTTCCATTTGGTCTCTACATCATTGCTTGTTGTGGTATACTGTTATATGGTAACCTAGTTTCATGGCCAAACCATTTGACTTGCTGCCTTCTAATAAAATCTAGCGCTGCTGAACCCCTACTTTAGTATTGATTTCTTCATTTCTGATTTTCCCTCTTCGTGATATATTGAGTATTCTTCTCAGGAATCTCATTTCTCTTGTGAATTTTATTTTCTCTTCTTCTGTCATTGTCTCGGTTTGGCATTGGTAGCCTAGAGTTGGTAGGAAGATTGTGTTGTAGAGTGCTTTCTTAGTAACTATTGATACGTGTTTATTTTTTAGTATTGGTACTGTTTGTCTAATGAGTTGGTTTGCCTTATTGAATCTATTTTCTATCTAGTCTTCTGAGTTGCCATTTGATGATATTATACTTCCTAAGTATTTGAAGCTCTTAACTTGTTTCAGGGGGCATTCTTTTAGAATAATCTTTGTTGTTGTTGTTTTCTTCTTGATTATAGTCAGCATGCTCCGTGACGACGGGCTTACGGACAGAGTTCGCAATCCCGCATACCCGCATTCGAAACACAGCTACGAGCGATTTGGCAGCAGACCGCTTGTGATGGTTTTGACGAAATGTTATGGGTGCCGCTCGTTCAGAAAGCAATGGCAAACTACTGAACGTAACCTTGCAAAGAGATCACAACAGAAGAAAATGCTGGTGTTGACTGCGACGTCCTGTAAAGGAAATGCAACTGACTATAGTCATTACCTCCATTTTATTGGTGCTAATTGTCATGTTATGTTCCTTACACACTTCGGTTAGACTATTCATGTAGTCTTGTAATTCTGCTTCTGATTTTCCTATTAGAGCTTGATCGTTTGGCACTGAAACAGTTAATAGGTTTCTCTCTCCCTCCCTCTTCCCCTCCCCCCCTAATATGTGCCTTTTCCAGCTCCTGCGTCTTTTCCTTGCCTCTTGATTAACTGGAATTTCTGTAGTTTTCTCCATAAGCTCCATGTTGGTGATTTTGTTATATTATTTTAGTCCATCATTTCTGCATAGGCCCCAATTAATTAACTTTTGCTGGTTATTAATATTAGTAATTGGTTTAGATATGATCAGTATTTCTGATCCATACAGCAGTACTGACTTGCCGTTAGGGTTAGATTTATTAAATGCGGTACTAGATTAAATGTATTTCTTTTCACTTCCATGAATGTCGTAGTGCTATGTCTTCTTCTTCTTCTTCTTCTTCTTCTTCTTCTTCTTCTTCTTCTTCTTCTTCTTCTTCTTCTTCTTCTTCTTCTTCTTCTTCTTCTTCTTCTTCTTCTTCTTCAGCGTTCCAAGCCATTGAGGTTCTTTGCTGCAGATACAATCCGTCTCCATTCGTCTCTCTGGTTGACCTTCTCTTGCCAGTCATTGATTCCAAGTGCTTGTAGGTCTGTATATATATTATCTCTCCACCGTCTTGTTGGTCTACCTCGGGGTCTACGGTCATTTATTTCCTGAGTGTAAGCGAGATTTGTTTCCCTATTGTCTTCCATTCTTTCTATATGCCCCAGGCATTGTAGTCTATTAGCCTTCATGATACCAGTGATTAGCGGGGACTTAAACAGATCATAAATGTCTTTGTTACTTCTTCTTTTCCACTCTCCACTTTGTGTATCCCTACTGTGTCCAAAGATGCGTCTTAAAACTTTGTTCTCAAAGGTTTGTAACAAGGCTTTGTGTCCTTTCGTTGTACTCCAGGTTTCAGAGCCATACAGCACAACTGGTCTGATCAGTGTTTTGTATATTGTGATTTTGGTGTTACGAGACAGCGCATTTGATTTTAGTAGATGTAGTGCTTAGTATATCTTATTTCCAGAATTGATTCTAGTTTGTATTTCTTCCCTTATGATGTTGGAGCAGTTGAAGATTGTACCCAGGTATTTGTATGTTTCAGTGCCATGTCTTGCATTTTTAAATTCTTATTTTAATGTCTCTACCTGTTCCTCTAAGTTCGCCATATAAAAGCCAATGGCAGATACAGAGAAGTCGCTTAAGACGGTTAAGCATCCCATAGCATTTAATCAATTAACATGGACCTGATTTCGTGAGTAGAATAGGAACACAGTGTCGTCAGCGAAGTCCAGACCATCAAGTCTGTCTGTCACGGAATTCCATTACTTATGGTTGCTATTGAAAATATGTCAGGGATCCTGGTTGGTGGACATAATATAAATAAGTTACGTTATGTTGATGACACCATCTTGATAGCAAGAAGTCAGGACGATCTACGTGAAATCATAGATACGGTGGTAGTAGAATGTGAAAACAAATGGGCCATAGTTTGAATAACAGAAAGACAGAACGCCAGTGATCCGGGGCTTGTTTCCGGACCCGGTCAGGGATATGCACTACTGACGAGCTCAAACGAGAGCGAAACTCGAGTATAGTGCTTCCATATTGACGTGGATGGGCCTTAGGTTCATACCAGAATACGATCAGCGTTGCTAGTAGTGGGTTGTGCTCAATATTTACATTTCAAATCCCGAAACTACCAAATAATCAGAAAGACAGAAGTCATTATTATATCCAAGAAACAGATTGTGCCTATTTGTGCAATTAAAGTAAAGGGTGTTATTTTGGGGCAAGTGCAGAAATTCAGATATCTAGATACATGGATAACATCATATGGAAGATGCATTACCGAGATAAAGAACAGAATAGGACTGTCACATAATAGACCAACGTGATTTAACCAGTGATGAGAATAAAAGGCGTTCTGAATTAGCGGCATGTTCGAGGCCAAAGGTTGTTTCAACAAATCCAGAAAATGTAGCTGCCCGTGTTTACATCTGGTCGACGGATTGGGAACATTCGGTGGTGAGTGAGAAAAATCCCGGCATCGCTTTGACAGTTTATCAACATTCGAATACAGATAGAACCCGTCAGATCCTGGTTACAATCAGATGTCAACCATCACAGGTCGGGCAAAGTTAACAGCTGCAGATGTGTAGGGGAAGTGAATGAGCTGAATCATACATCGCTTTGACAGTTCATAAACAGGTTGGATTGAGAGCGGAAGTACTCAGCTCGGAAGAAAACAGTCCGTCTGTCATTTAGAATTTCCCGACATAAAACGGAAGGATGGCTGGGATTGTCACCCCTCGACAGAAGATTGGCAGCTTGTTGGGGAAACCCGTTGTTGTATCCATGCGGTAACTCGCTAGTTTGTTGTGGGAGTCAAAACAAGTGATGACAACTCTGACAGTGACTAAGCCAGGGAGGATAGATTCTTGACAATGGATGATATGTCCAAATAACACCTGTGTGGACATAATGAATACCGTCACGTGACCAATTTTAGGTTTTGCCATAAACCATGATTGGGAGAAACAGTGTTGACCAAAACCGTAGATTATGATGGACGTGTTTGTGGGAGAGCTCTACAGTGTTAGATTAATTTAATATTAACTAGCATGTGTCGTTATGGCAAAGTGTAGCAGCCATCCCGGAATGAGGCGGTTTTGCATAAGGTAGTCAATAAAGTCTATTTAGGCCTAATTAATATAGGCAGTAGTCTTGTTAAAACTAGAGTGTGATGATTAGCACTGTTAGTGGAAAACTAGCTAGAGTAGGGAAGTGATACTTGGCTCTGTTAGTTGAAAATAGATTAGTGAAGTGTTGATAAGCTTTACTAGTTGAGAATTGAGTAATGAGGGATAATTGGGATATTCCAGTAGGTGTCCCTGGTGGGCGGGGTTCCGCATTCTGTTTGTTGATTTTTTTTCTTGTCTTGGCCTGATGATAACCAATGGGTTGAGTCATCTGTCCCTGACAGAGTTAGGTTCATTGTATTTTACTGAGCAAGGGTCAATGGCCACGATCATCTAATAGAGATCAGTGACGGGGAGGCTATCACCAGTTGTATGATCTATTTTACAGGTTCCCTCTGGTTGGAATGAAGAACCCGGAACCAATGAAAAATCCGATCCCGGATAAATTATGATGTAGAGAGATGGGCCAGCAACTTTCGCAACGGAAGAAGCTGATAAACATTGCTCGGTGGAGCTGAATGGTATAAGTATCCTACATGAGTGCATACCAATCGTTAACACACCTGAAGTGATGGATGTTCAGCCCACGTGGAACTAGATCAGTAAGAACTGATGGTCACATTAGATGAAACCAAACATTGAAGTGTAGTTGTTCCACGTATCAAGGAAATCAGAACTGTCAGACAATATCTAGTAAATAAAGCAAGCCATTTTAGTCTAGATACAATGACTGTTTAAGAGTGAAAATATAGAACATTTCGCTAGAAGAAAACGTCATGTTCATGAGACAGCGTTCCATTATTTTTTCACTATGCGGAATTATGAGATCTTGGTTTTTCTAAAACTATTAGGAACCGTTGTGTTAGGAACAATAATAGTATTTTTCACGGATTATATTTACATGGGATTCAGATCTCATGGTCATCAGAGCTCCTGGAGGAGGACATGTCTGGAAAGAAGGATACGACTTCGGTGAGGTCCATTGTGCTGATTCTTGTGATGTCGTGTAATCCTTGCCATGATGAGTGGACTCTGAACATGAACTCTGTGGTCTGACCTATACATTTACATTAGAATACACGACACACATTTTCTTCGCATACACGTCTCATATACGTTACACTTTTCTTTTAATAAATTAATCTTTATTAATTTTTAGAAGCAAGAGTTGTTGAGTATGTTGCGTTGGGGAGGTATGAGAGGGGGCATAGTACGACAGTGAGAGAGTGATAGGAAAAGGTGTCCACGGGCTGATGGAGTGTGTTGGACGGAAGCTGGTGGATTCTCCAGGATATTGATAAGGGAAAAAATATTATAATGTGGGTGTTGACTCTCCTCACTCCAGGGACGACACTTTAAAGGAGGACACGACAAGGACAATCAAACAACTGTATTCTGTCAAATGAAGAACATTTAATGCAATAAGTCATTGTCCTTGAAAGTTAGAAAAAGAATCTTGCATGTTACATAGAACCAGTTTTAACATACGGCTGCAAATCCTGGACAATTAGTAAACCGGCGAAAAAATCCCTGGAGGCCTTGGAGAATGTGGTTTTATAGAAGAACGCTGAAAATTAATTGGACTGCCAAAATGAGCAATCTGGACGTTTTAAGGGAAGCTGAATCGCAAATACAACTTATCACAAACATCAGAAAGAGGGAGTCGTTATTTTTTGGCCACGTTATGAGAAGACAAACACTGAAACATGTTGTGACAACTGGAAAGATTTGTGGAAAGAGAGATAGAGAAGACAGCGTGAGAAGATTCTTGACAGTTTTATGTCATGGCATGTAAGGGAGTCAACACACGAATTGATCCACGACGTCGGAAATCGTAATTTATGGAGAGGCATGATCGCCCACGCCAAGGCATCGGATCGATGGATGGTGGATGCTATTGAGAAGCATTAACTGATTCAGTGTATAGGGATAATATACCGCCAAATGAGCCTCCCGTTTGGACAGAAGTACGATAGATATATCGCTTTACCAATGTACATTAATTTGTTTTGCTTCGTGTCATCTTTCGCAATTTCAATGCTCAATAAACGGAAACTTACATTAAAATATTTGTTCATTTGAATGTGCACCATGTTTGGTCTACATCTATGTTTTGTTTGGAACTGATTCAGTTAGGCAATCTGTAGATTGTTGAGAAAATCGCGAGCAGAGAAGAAAACACACGCTGGAGTATTGATAGTTGCAGGTGATACTACTTCTTCTTCTTCTTCTTCTTCTTCTTCTTCTTCTTCTTCTTCTTCTTCTTCTTCTTCTTCTTCTTCTTCTTCTTCTTCTTCTTCTTCTTCTGCGTTCATCCGGAGAGTTTTTTTCGTACGTGATTGCGTTGTGCCTGTTTACAGCAAAGCTGCGTTCTTGCGCCGTTAGGCCGACACATCCGACTTCTGCGGGAATTTGTTGACCGGGTTAATTTTCCCGGGGGTTTCTTAGGACGTTTGACTCTCACTGTTGTAGTGTTATCCCCCATCCCAGCTGCCCCATTTAGAACAGCCGAAGGCGTCCTGGTCAGCCCTCGAGGGAAGGCAGGAGCAGACCATGGGCATTCCCTCGCCATCCAAGAAGGCTTCTATAATTGCAAAGCCGACACATAGCGCTCTGGTACTGGGCTCACCCAAGGAATCGTCACGTCCTGCACATGGCTGCTTCGCCTCACTTCCGTATATTGGGCCTTCCAGTCACCACAAACAGTTCCTCCGGAAACCAGAAGAATGCAGTCTGCAGATGACATCCACACAGTGAGCTTTCGATTCGGACTTTCCATGTAATGGATTTGCTATCCAAGCAATGTTGCAGGTGATACAAGAACACTTATCAAAGCCTGAAATAAATGGCAAATGAAACGGGATATTTAAATAAAATTGGAAGTGGTGGAAAATATTGAATATCTTGGGTCATTGATTACCAACAACGGTGACACAATGAAAGAAATTAAACGACGACTATCAATTGCTCTTCAAAGATTATAACAACTGAATAAATTATGGAATGGGACAGACAGAACTACAAAAATTAGATTTTTAAGAGCATGCATCTTTCCCATTGCAACAAACGCCTATGAGACCTGGACACTTACTAAACAAGCTGAACAGCGCATAAATGCCTTTGAATATAAATGTTATAGACGAGTTCTAAAAATATCTTGGGTAAAGAAAAGAACAAATGCAACAATACTTCAAGAACTGAATATTGAAGAAGGTTGGCTATTAAAAACGATTAAACAAAGAAAATTGAAATATTTTATTTTGGTCACTTGAAACGTCACGAAAGTTTGGAGAGAACAATAATGGAGGGGCATATGCCTGGGAAGAGAGGAAGAGGAAGGCCAAAGAGAAGATGGGTGCAGGATGTTGCGGATGATCTCCAGATGGGTGTATTGGACGCGGGACAATCTTACTTATGATCGAGAGGTTTTCCGGAAGGTTGTTATGAGAGCGAGGTTCTGCAAAGGACACGCTACTGTATGAATGAATGAATATCAATAGACGAGGTGGAATAGACAAAGTAGCATGTGTAGGAACCTACTAGACAAGAGAGTTAGGGGACAACAGAAAGAGTTGAGTCAAGAATTGACATTACAGCAAACGGGACATTCTCATAGTGCTTCGTCCTAATCTTCAACGGCCAATGAAGAATCCCAATACTGATGGTAGCAACAGCAGTCTGTTTATGTGTTGGTCTTGTTTTCCTTGGAGTTTCGAGTATCGGCCAGAGCTTCTGGTCACTTCCTTATTACTATTCTCCCCAAGCCGTGATGATCTACCCGTTCTTCTGCAATATACACCCGATTCCAATGGTCCCCGACCACATCTGCCTTATAATGTACTAATACCCCACCATGATCAGTACCAATCCATATTCAATTACAAAGAGAATTTGATGCTGATAGAGTATGAACAATATTCTTTGCTCCTTATCCATTGATGTCATGATCTTCACCACACCGAGTCCCTTATTAGATCCCGGCTGCTTCACGTGATCCCTGAATGATAGGCTTCTGTCGAAGGTGATTCCCAGTTACCCGAATTTACTCTCTCTCTCTCTCTCTCTCTCTCTCTCTCTCTCTGTCTGTCTCTCTCTCTCTGTCTGTCTCTGTGTGTGTGTGTGTGGGGGGGGGGGGGGGGTAGCTGTCAGCAAATGACAATAAATGCAGCACCAACTGCATCAAAATCTTAGACGGCAGAGATATTCGGGGCGTCATGATCGCCAATGTTTGCCAGAGACTAAGCGCTTTGAAAAGAAAGACACACACACGAATGAGCAGTAACATGTGGTATAAAATGCACGTTGTAACTGTTGTTGTTATTATTAATTTAGTAACGCCTGAGTTCCCTCTCTACTGCCCAAAGCTTTGTATAGTTCTTTTTTCTGGCTTTTTATTTTTAAGTACCAAAAGAGGAGGTAAAATCTCCGGGAAAAGGACACATGATTTCGGACTTAACAATAAATAAGTAAATAGAGCATCATCATCAAGTGCCGTGCCAGCTAGCGTAGGCGTTCATGTCCCTCCACATATCCCGGTCGTTGGTGTTCTGTATCAACTTTGCTGCTGATATTCCTCCATGTCACCGTCTCAATACATCCAGCATCGTCTCCCTTGGTCTAACTCTGTCTTTCTTCCCCTCGATTTTTTCAGACGTCACTATGTTCTCTAATGCCTATCTTCTCATCACATGACCAAATAAAGCTGTTTGTCTCTTTCTTATTGTTGTATATAATATTCTAGTTTCATTAGCCTCTTTCATGCAGTCGTTGTTAGTTACTCTGGCAGTCCAAGGAATTCTGAACATTCGTCTCAGGAACCACATCTCTGTTGCTTCCAAGTTCTTCTTAATTTGTTCATTTACATTCAAAGATTCACTGCCATACAACAAAACTGGTTCTACATAGCACTTCAGCACTCTCTTTCTTACATTCATTGATAATGACTTGTTAATTAAATCTATACATAAATTACAAACATGGGTTTGAATGTTGAAACCTACTGCATCAATTAGAACCAAATTTAAAGTACGTGGACAGTTATGTGTTAAGAGTGCATTTTTGTTGTTGTTGTTGTTTTGCAAATTAGCTCGGTATTGTGTCTGTAAAAGTATTCTAGCCAAATGAGCATCTATGTCAGTATATGCAAAAAATGTGTTATGTTGATTCATTTATCATAGGGGCAGTTGGTTATAGACAGTTAGAATAGAACGGTGCATGCACACACAAAATAAAGTTAGTTGCATATCCTTCACAGGACGTAGCTGTCAAATCTAGCTTTTTTGGCTGTTTGTGATTCCAGGGCAAGTTTACGTTCAGTAGTTTCTCATTGCTTTCTGAACGACAGGTACTCATACATTTTGTATGGGAAACCAACGCAAGGCGGACTGCTTTCAAATCGTCCGCAGCTGTGTTTCGTTCGCGGAATGTGGGATTACCAATTGCTTTCATAACTCCTTCGCCACAGAGCTGAATGTCCCCGTGGTTAAATGTATGAGGCATCAGGTATAGGGTGTATTTTTAATGACTGTGCGATGTTTGAAATCATTGCCGGTCTAAGTTTTGTATCCACCCTCTGTAAAGTTCATGCAACATAATAAGTAAATCCAAAACTTGAACCGGTAATATTTTCAAACACCGCACAGTCATTAAAAATACACCCTGTATAATTTAGTAACGGTGGATTCTATAAAACAATGAGCCATGCCATCGGGTTTCTTTCTAATCACAGAGAAATATTTAATGACAATAATGTGTTATCTAACTTTGAAATAGCCGTTCGAGCAACCTACTATTGTCTCTACACTATAGTTAGAATCATATAGCTTATGTACGAGACATTGTACTGAGGTGTTTTTTTTTCCGATGTAGTCACCTCTGCGTTCAGTGCAAGTCCTCCAGCACCGATAAAGTGCTTGGTTTCCTGTAGAAAAAAAATTCTCTTGGTTACGTGTGTAACCACTCATGCGCAGACCGAAAAGTCTGTCACAGAAGTCACGCAGTTTTGAAACTTCTTACTCCACTTATCCACTTGCTGGACTGACAGACATGCATCTCCATATTGGACCTTCATTCGCTGATGCATTTTTATAGGTTTCGCCCCTTTACTGATCGAAAAATGGATAACAGAACGCTACCCCTTTTTGGTGCATGTGAAAAGGAGGCGACAAACTTTAAAGTGTCCTTATGACGTGCTTAACACTTGACATCCTTAACGACAATATTGACAGGTTGCAAGACAATGGCAATTTTATTGTAATTTCTATAGCACTTTTAAGGCTTTCATTTGAAGCCCCCCTCGAATATCGCATCTTACCAAATAATGTGCTAGTCCAATTGACAAACAATTTATGTTTAATTATGAAAATATGGCATGAGCATCAAGCAGTTTCAGTTGCGCAGTTTCCAACAGAAGAATTCAGTTATTAACATGGAGTTATATTGTTTAGAACCAAACAGAAAAATGTAACAAAAACTTCGCATTTAGTAATTGAAACTGTTGTTAAATAGAAGCGGGGTCGCCTGATGGCGAAGGACACTGGTGACAGGGTAAGCTAATCCACACACAAAAATCAGCCTAGTGGACTAGAAGTAGTAGCACGTCTATGGACTACGTTCGAGTTTAAAGCAAGCGAAAAAACATAACACTGCAAATGTTGGTAAATATTTTAATGGCAACAGAAGAGATAAGATAGCGGATACAGACTGGCATAACAATATTACGAATACAAGAATCTATTATCTACCCTAAACTGGACGAAGACGCCTCAGCTGATGGACATCCATATTTGCCTTTGTGTGGAGTGAGTATTGAAGGATTTCAAACTTAAACTAAATATACTACAAGAACCAAATCGAGTTTGTATATTGTATATTTATATATTTCTTAATCTTCCTCTAGCTGTATACCAACAAGATTGTCTTCAGTTGCTGTAATATCTTTTGTTGCTGTTATAATCTATGTCCAGAAAGTTATATTTTTTAACACTTGCTATTTGATCGGACTTATTCGCACATGATCTCCTAATCCAATCCATTCCAATCCAATCCAGTCTTTGAAAGCGAATATTCAAGCATCGTACTCCAGTCATTCGATTGACATGTTATAGTTGAGACCTTAAATTTGTCTTCTTTCAGCTTGTGTTTGCGAACATTTTTGCAGCATGTTGATTCAGTCCCCCTGTTCTGCTGTTTTTTGTTGTTTTTTTCTCGGGGAATTCAAAGCAAGCTGTTGTGCTAATGGGTATATTTGTCAAATATATTTATTATCTTTAAACCGTTGATGATGCTGTTGTTGTTTAGGTGGTCCAACATTGCTGTTTAAATAGTATCTTTAGCTCGTAATCTGTACCAGGTTAGTGTTTAATTATGTAAATAAAATGTAATTAAAATTATTTCCCTTTACACAAAGATGGGAATGTTGTGTTTTAATTACTAATATACTATAACGCATTTGGTGACATATACAGAAAGCCAAATACAGAAAACTGCACCAGATTGTTCATAAAGTGAAGTTTATTTTGAAAATGCAATAAAACCTGTCAAATTACATCCCGAACATTACAGTCTAATTTTTGTTTTCCCCCTTTCGAGCAAAATATATGTAACATGTGTACAAATATAACACATAAAGTATATCTAAGGGTTTATAGTTGTTGAATGTAAATACTGCAGATGGTGGGATAAATTAAATGTTTTTGCTTGTTTATTTTCTTCAGGTTGGTTTCAATTACAAAAATCAACATGCCAGTCAGCCCTTGCGTTACCGGAACCCAGAGGTGAAGTAAAGAAAAGTAGCACTGTAGATCTCCTGAACATGTCGTAAAAGTCGATTAAAGAGGGTTGGTCTGAGACGGGCGTTCTTTATCATCATGTGTCATGCCCGTAAGTGTGGGCAGTCATGTTTGCCATTTCACTCGATCACCAGAGTCGTGGATCAGCTCAGTGTTCTTGTTCCGACCATGCCATGTGGTCAAGCCATCCAGATATTTACTACTCTGTCTTCCCCCTCAATCTTGCCTGTTTTCACCAAGTTCTCTAGTTTATTTCCTCTCATAACGGGGCAAAAAGTGTGACCGTCTGTATCTAACTTCTCTAATAAGTTTACGGTTTTCATTTGCCTCTTGTGGGTCTTGCTCATTGGTTGTTCTGCCTGTCCATGGTATTCTTTGCATTTTCCTCATAAAGTACATGTCCACTGCCATTAGATGTTTGTCATGTTGTCTGCTCATCGCCCACGCTTCACATCCAAACAAAAGTACAGGCTCTATGTAGCACTTCAACACTCTTTTTCTCGTTACAGTTGATATCCTTTTATTAGTCAGCATGTTTTCCATTTTGCAAAAGGCTACCTTTGGCATAGCGATTTTTGTTCTAATCTCTGTAAGGCACCTCATATCAGATGTTATGACCATTCTCGATTTCTAACACCATATAATAAAAACAAAACCAATCAACATTTAAAAAAAAAAATAAAAACCATGAACCAGCTTACAATGGTTTGGCATTCATGGCTGGTGGATTTTACTTTACTGGAGTCTCATAGGCTAAAGAACAGGGAAAGAATAACATGCCCTTTTAGGTTTGGTTATACCTGAAAAGAGTCTCACATTTTATTACTTGCCTTTAAAAATCTGGTTACAGACCTCTCGCCAACATTCACCTGTCTTGTTTGTATATTTAGAAATCACTTATTATTTAATTACTTATGCATTTATTTGTAATATTTCGAACTATTAGTAGACCGCTTGAGGTAGTCTGCTTTTCAAGTCAAAAATATCGGAGCTGTCGTCAATATATGGAGGTAATGCAGCATTTAAAATTTAAAAAAGAAAAGTTGCATTAACTGATTCAGTGCCAGCCAAATAAAAAGTTTGCACCAAATATAAATGGTTGGCAGAAAATGGGAAGCTGGGGTGTTTCACAGATATGACTTAAAAGTTGTTAATATGGTGGCAGACATGCTGCATTCTATATCACATTACAGGGCGATCATGCCTCTCCACAAATTACGATCTACGACGTCATGGATCAATTCCGTGCCATGACATAAGGCTGTCAAGAATCTTCTCACGCCGTCTTCCTCTATCTCTCTTTCCGCAAATCCTTCCGGTTGTCACAACATGGTCCAGTTTTTGTTTCTCATAGCATAGCCAAACAACGATGACTGCCTTTTTCTGACGTTTCTGATAAGTTGTCATTGCGACTCAGCTTCTCTTAAAACGTAATGATTGCTCTGTTTTGGCTGTCCAATTAATTTTCAGTATTCTTCTATAAAACCGCATCTCCAAGGCTTCCAGGGATTTTTTCCGCCTATTTACTAATTGTCCAGGATTCGGACCCGTATGTTAAAACTGCTTCTATGTAACATGCAAGAACTCTGTTTCTTACTTTATCATATGTAAACATGAATTCTCAAAATTGTGATCCTAATAATTTAATAGTGGGCGTACCCTTACTTCGCCCTTGTGTTACCGGTTCCTGGAGGGGAAGCAAAAGAACAGTTATTCTTTAACCGCCATACATGGCGAGACCACCACCAGGCAGAGCTCACATAAGATAAGTAAACTTTATATTTACTTTATGTATATTTTTTAAATGGAGCTTTATCAGTGTATGTTTGTTTCTGTGTGCCGACGAAGGCTTTAGCAGCAACACCAATTTTGTCACTTATTATTGTATTCTAGTAAAGTTTATCAATTTTACTTCTCATTACGTTGATTCACTCATGTATGTCGAAAGAGAAGATTACTTAGGGTTAGCTTGTGATTGGCTGCTCATCTCGTAGATAACTTAGGTGTAATCCAACCAATCACGATTAAGTCTACAATTCGCTTAGCATGAGTTGATTTCCGGCGCGTGTTCCATTGGGCGGTGTAAAGCAGAAGAGATATCATTGGTTACTTTCTGTGTAACTAATAATATTTTTGGATAGAATTACTGCTGTGTTTCAAGAAAGATTCGAATTAAATGTTGTTCATCTTTAAGTCAATTAATTCCTCAAACATGCTCGTAATATGTTACACTGAAAGTGTTAGCAGTTATTTATAATGTACAATGTTTCAGTAAAGTTAATTCCTGTCCTCAGAAATTACAATATCTATAATGAAAGAGTGAACAATTCTTCAGAAATAGATACGAGAGACTGAACATTTTAAAACATACTTTACGCACGGAGAATTAAATGTTGATTGCATATTGCTATTTTTGCTTGTCTATTTATGTTCAACAACAATATATCTATGCAGTATTAATACTGAAGCCGTAGAGTGGTGATTTGATGGTGATAGTTTGAGAATCACAGATCCAGAGTAGCTTCCATTAGCTTATCGTAAGTTCTGGAATCAAAAGTTTTGGTCAAGCTAATGTCCTTGTAGGTCAAAAGGAAACTGCCTTGGCAATACCAGCTGTTTGTGAACAAACAGCCAGTTGTCTCCGATGAGACTATTGCTCGTTGATGCTACGATTGTTACATGGGTCCTGCAAGCTACCTGTGGACAGAGAATACAGATTTTGGTTGGTCATGAGTCTGTTGTCATTGCATGCAAAAGATGGCATTTAGCTGATTCAATGCCAACGGATAATAATACACCACCAAATGTAACTTTTAATTTGGCCAGAAGAATGGTATATCGCCATACTACGGCCATCGTGTTATTTGGTTTGTTTCGTGAATCTTCCACAATTTCAATGATCAGTGAATGGAAATTTACACTATAGTACTTGTTAATGTGATTGTGTACCATGTTTCGTAGAAACTTACCTTCTGGTTGGCACTGAATCAGTTAAATCTTTATTGGTGGGAAGTCTGTTGTTGTGTATGTTTCAAAATCCACGGCCATATTTTGTGACCTTTTAAAATTGTATATTTGGAGATCAGCATGGCCGAATAGATAACAGCACTCATTCTTAAACTTACGATGTGTTGAGCCGAGGTAGCGTGTTCAACCCCAACACCGGTCAGCTGGACTAAAATGTTGATTTCTCGTCCTTTACTTGTAGATGTAAATTACAAGTACTTCCGAAGTCGGAGTTGGTTTGCCTGATGGCGTAGGACACTGGTAATATGACAAGCTAATGCCACACGTAAAAACAATACTTTGCTTGTATTATTGTATTTTACATTTGTTTTGCACAAAGCTGGTTTCTGTAAATGAATGGCTATTGCCTCTGACAGTTTGGAGTCATTAATAGGCAGGGGAAATTGCCATTCAATTACAGAAACCAACTTTGTGCGAACAAAACGACAAGCTAGCCAGTTAAAAATTATCGTGGTAGTCAATTCAAATTATTGTGTGAATATGTGTATTGTATGTTTCAGATTGAAGGATTTATCTAATTACGCTGTTGTGTAATTTTTGCAGTGTGTACCTAACGAGAACCAAATGTCTTAGTAGGTCAGAAAAGCACCTGCACTTGACATTCAATTTTTACATTTGGTTTGATGGAAACAAAATAGGTAAAATTGTCATGACACAATCAAAAGTTGTCTCAATGCGATCAAAACATTGAGGTAAGGGTGGGAGGGGGGGGGGGGGGGGGGTTAGTTGCATTTCCTTTACAGAACGTCTCAGTCTACCTCAGCATGTATTGGCTGTTTGTGATTTCTTTACAAGTTTGCGTTGAGTAGTTTGTCATTGCTTTCTTAACGATCGACACTCATACCTGTATGAAATCAGCGCAGGGCGGTTTGCTGCCAAATCGCTGGCAGCTGTGTTTCGAACGTAGTATACGGTATTGCGAATTGCGTCTGCAAACCCTTCGCCACAAAATGTTGGAAAAGGTTCTCAAAATGCTGGAATATCACCCAATACTAAAATAAGCAGAAATAGATACCTACATGCACAATAAGAACCATCTCATATAAATCAGAGTATGCTAAACCATATGTCAGGTCTTAGTCAGATATGCTGTTTGTCCATCAAGATGATGATGACCATTCATTTCATCCAGTGGGGTTGAAAGTATGGAGCCGTGAGTTCTAAGATGGCTGATAAGGTCTATTTTGGCTCGAAATGTTCTTTGACAATGTGGACAAAGAATGCTTGACGTTTCTGGAGGAGGATTTTCTGCAGTGGTTTTTCTGTTCTGTCTTTTCTTCACAGCTCTTGCAGTACTGGTTGCATCACAAGTGACTGCACCCTTGCGTAATGATGTACGCCACGAATTTCGGTCTCTGGCTGCAGTCTCCCAGGTGTCATGATTAATTCCAAAAGCATTCAGTGAGATTTTCAGAGTGTCTTTAAAGCGTTTCCTCTGGCCGCCTTGGGAGCGTTTACCACAACGCAACTAGCCGTAAAAAATTCGTTTAGGGAGCCTGTGATCTGGCATGCGAGTCAAGTGTCCAGCCCAGCGAATCTGATTCTTCATTAGTAGAGTGTGGATACTGGGCATGGACGCTCTTTCTAGGACTTCAGTGTCTGGGATCTTGTCTTGCCATTTAATCTTCAGTAACTTCCTAAGGCAGACTGTGTGGAAGTAGTTTAATTTCCTAGCGTGTCGCTGATAAACAGTCCAGGTTTCACAAGCATATAGCAGTGTGGATAATACAACTGCTTTGTAGACTTTCAGCTTTGTTTGCAGGCTTATTCCATTTCTGTCCCATACATTCTTGTACAGTCTCCTAAAGGCCGCGCTGGCCTTGAAGATTCTTGCATTCACTTCATCATCAATTGTGGCAGCTTGTGTGACACAGTGCTGCCAAGATAGGTTAATTTGTCCACAACACTTAGTCTATGACCATTCACTTTGATATTCGGCACAATGTGATTATTCCCTGGAGCTGGCTGGTACATAACTACAGTTTTCTCCAAATTGATATTTAGCCTAAAGTTGGCACAGGCATGTGAGAAGCTGAAACATTATGTTGCATGTCCGCCTCCGATTTGGCGTATAGAGCGCAATCATCAGCAAACAGGAGCTCTCTGACGGTGTCGCTGTCAATTTTGGGTTTAGCTTTCAGCCTTCTCAGATTGAATAACTTTCCATCCATGCGGTAGTCAGAATATGACTGAGCTACCGTATAACAGTAGACGGTACTACCTGCTTTCTGTTAGCGCCGAATGTTGGACAGCGATCACCAAACCCGACACCCCACATTGTGCCAACGGCTTCGGACGGAGGAGTGCAAATGGGAGGGTACAAGCCTTACCCTAGTGCGAGGAAATGCAGCCTAAAGACTAAATGTCATGGCAGAACAGACCAGGCCCTAAGCCTTGGTCGGCAACAGGTCTAGGATGGAAGCTCCGACAGGCGGACAGTTAGAGTATTGCTTTGCTGATCCGACAGCTTCTGCAGCTTGTCTTGTTCCAGATGTATTGGTGTCACTATTCCTCTGGGGTGAACTAGGGATGTTAAGAGAGGGATCATGCTGCATGGGCAACACATGATCTCTAAATTCAGCCCAGGCTTTGCGTTATGGAGAGGTATAACTCAATTGTACAAACTGTCGTCTGTCAAGACGACAAGTGCCAGTCAGTCATGCTAAGCCAAAATTTACAATAACTTTATAATGATAATAAGGACCCCAAGAATATGACTTGTCCTAAAATGTCTTGCTGTACCGATGAGCGACTATCATCGAGGTGTTTCATTCAATCATTATAGTCCATGTCGATAAGCGTGGACAGTCACGTTTCGCCATCTCACGCGATCAACAATGTCGTGAATCAGCTCTGTATTCTTGTTTTAACCATGCCACGTGACCAAGCCATCCAGATATTTATTTCTCTGCCTCCTTCTTGTTATTTTTCCATCAATCTTGTCAATTGTCACCAAGTTCTCAAGATTATTTCTTCTCATTAAAAAAATAATAATAATGGAGTGTCCTTTACAGGAAGTAGCAGTCAACCCCAGTAATTTTTGGCTGTTCGTGATTCCAGGGCAAGTTTACATTCAGTAGTTTGCCATTGCTTTCTGAACGGCCGGCGCCCATGCCATTTCATAAGAAACCGACACTGCTGTGTTTCGAACGCTGGTATACAGAATTACGAGCTGCGCCCGTAACTCTTCGCCAAGGAGCTGACATTTCTTCTCATACCGTGCCCAAAAAATGTTGAGTGTTTCGTATTTCGGGTCCTTTAAATAACATCGCTCTCATCGCTCGGCCTGCTCAAATGACCCTTGGTCTCTTTATATCTCTCTTTCCTCGTGCCCTAGATCCTGCAATGACAATCTCTTGAGCCTGAGGAATTAAGGCCGCCTGGCTAGTGCAGTCGCCGCGAACCCGAGAACTGTGCAAGTTCCCCGACAGAAAAAAAAATCTCCACACATTACCGAGGATTCGAACCCGGGTCTCACGAAGGCGAATCCAGCATTCTAGCCACTCTGCAAGCCGCTCCTCTTCATGCAAAATAATAGGTAAATACGAGGGTAAGTTAATAAGTAAGTCACAAATGGCTGTAGAAAAATAACTGAATATGATAACATCTAGAAACCAGTTTATTTTTATACATACATTGTCCCTTTATTTCTCAACATAATTTCCACCAACATTGATGCACTTATCCCATTGTTTTATCAGTCCTCCCAAACCGGCAGCATAGAACTGCGTACTCTGTTTTCTAAACCACGTTTTCACTTCACATTCAACTTCGGCGTCATTCGCGAAATGTCTCCCGCCAAGGTGGGTTGTCAGTGTTTATGCTGACAAATGTTTGTCCAGTAAAGTGATGCATAGCTGGGTAGAAAACGTTACGCGGGCGAGTCAATAAGTAAGTCACACAGTTATGTTGGATGGCCGGTTAATGAAAAGAAAGCACGCAGTTCTATGCAGCCGGTGTTTGGAGGACTGATAAAACGATAGGATAAGTGCATCATTGTTGGTGGAAATTATGTTGAGAAATAAAGGGGTATTGTATGTATAAAAATAAACTGGTTTCAAGTTGTTATGTGTAGTTATTTTTCTACAGCCATTTGTGACTTATTAACTTACCCTCGTATACAACTTGGACCGGCAATATTTTCTAACATTGCAATCATTAAAAATACACCATATAGGAGACCAGAGTGTGTTTGGTCACGAGTGTGCGTGATGTTATATTTATAGATACACTCACTCTCATCGCCGATGGACTTGCAGATGAACCGTATGGTGTATTTGTGGTGCAAATAGTCATATACACGTGAGTGCATCTGGACCGCCCTGTGAACTCCAGGAGGACGCACGAACGGCACGTGATGACGGGGACAGCGGCATTCCATCTGTTTAAGGAAATGAGAAAGTAAACTCACCAGCCATCCCAACAAATGACGGCAGGCAGGAGGACATCATGGCGAGTACACTCATAATAATTAACGAACAACTCGTTTTTGTTGTCTGTCTGTCTGCTTGTCTGACCGTCTGTCCGTCAGTCATTCGGTCTGTCGTTATCCCTGTCTCTCTGTCTCTCTGTGCGTCTGACTGCTTGCTTATATGCCTATCAGTCTGTCTGTCTGTCTGTCTGTCTGTCTGTCCTTCCGTCCTGTTCTCTGTCTGTTTATACGTATATCTTTATATCTGCATTCATGTCTGTTGTTTTGTTAACTATCAGTTTACCTATCCGGGATTAGAATTAAATTGTAAAAAGACACAGATTATGATCGTCTCTAGGAAGAACGAAATACCACAATGTAATATACAAGTAAATGGGAATATTCTTCAACAAGTGAATCGGTACAATTATCTCGAAACAATCATAACATCTGATGGGAAATGCCTTGAAGAGAATAGAACAAGAATCGCCATGTTGAAATTAGCCTTTAGCAAGATGAAAAAACATACTGACCAATAAAAAGATATCAACTGAAACGAGAAAAAGAGTGTTGAGGGGATACATAGAGCCCGTTCTTTTGTATGGATGTGAAACTTCGACAATGAGCGGTCAAGCTGAAACACGTCTGATGGGTGCAGAAATGTGGTTTCTGATGAAAATACAAATAAACCATGGACAGACAGAAAAGCCAATGACCAAGTACTACAGGAGACAAATGAAAATCGTAAATTGATTAGAGATATTAGACGTAGACAGTCAAAATTGTTTGGACAAGAAATGGATTGGAGAACTTGGTGACAACTGGCAAGATCGAAAGGAATAGACCAAAGGGAAGACCGAGAAGTAAATACCTGGATAGCTTGGCCACATGACATGGTCGAGACAGGAACACTGAGCTGATCCACGACTCTCGTGATCGAGTGAAATGGCGAGTCATGATCGCCTACACTTTCCGGCATGGCACATGATTGATTGAATGATTGATTACCTATCAGTCTGTCTGTCTGTCGCTTGTTGTGCCTGTCTGCTGATCTCTCTGTATGCGGACATAAATGGTATCTAATGTTAAATCAGTACCACTCTATAGATCAGAAGCACGGAGAATGATTAAAACGATTACTAATAAAATAAAAACATTCATTAATTAGAGCCTATATTTATAAGAGAACTAAACTGGTATGACAGAATCACCAATGGGGAGTTCACGGAGAGGACTAGACAAATAATAGTAAATCAAGAGGTGAAGAAAAGAAAACCTGTGCTTTTGTATGGATGTGAAGCGTGGTCAATGAGCAAACAGGCAGAAAAACATCTCATGGCTGTGGAAATGTGGTTTCTGAGGAAAATGAACAGAATACCACGGACAGACAGGAAAACCAATGAATAAAAAAACAACAAACAAACAAACAACAAACAAACAAACAAACAAATGAAAATTGTAAACTGATTAGAGAAATTATTCGCAGACAGTCAACATTTTTGGTCACGTTATGAGAAGAAATAAATTGGAGAACTTGATGACAACTGGCAAGATTGCGGGAGAAATAAATACCTGGATGGCTTGACTACGTAGCATACTTGAGACAAGAACACTAAGCTGATCCACGACTCTGGTGATCGAGTGAAATTGCGAGATATGACTACCCACGTTTACTGGCATGGCACATGATAGTTATGATGAAGAAAAGAGGCTTGTGTTGGATAGGTCATACACTGAGAAAACCTGAGAATTCTATAACCTGAAAGACCTTTGTGTGGAGACCACAGCGCAAAATAAATGGATGGAGATCCCAGAAAAACACGAAGAAGAAACGTAGAAACAGAAATGAGTAACGTAAGGAGGAACTAGACGGAGCACCATGGGATCGCTAGGAACAGAATTGTTTTGGGTGAATTGGATGAGTGTCTATGTTTCAATGTCCTTTGGTACACGGCGAAATAAGAAGAGGATGAGGGTCTAGTCCTTATCCACTTACCTTCTGTTTTTCGCTTTCTCTCTCCCTCCCATTCTCTCTGACATTATTTAACTCTCTCTCTCTCTCTCTCTCTCTCTCTCTCTCTCTCTCTCTCTCTCTCTCTCTCTCTCTCTCTCATCCCTATTTTTCACACTCTCCCTTTCTCCATGATCTCTCTCCCTCTCTCTCTCTCTCTCTCTCTCTCTCTCTCTCTCTCTCGTCCTTTTTTCTCACCCTCTCTCTCCCTGTATCTTGCACCCCCAGTCTTTACCCCTCTCAACTTTCTGTCTTGCACACCTGTCTCTCACCTTCTATCTTGAACCCCTGTCTCTCACATTCTATCTTGAACCCCTGTCTCTCACATTCTATCTTGCACCCCTGTCTCTCACCTTCTATCTTGAACCCCTGTCTCTCACATTCTATCTTGAACCCCTGTCTCTCACCTTCTATCTTGCACCCCTGTCTCTCACATTCTATCTTGCACCCCTGTCTCTCACATTCTATCTTGCACCCCTGTCTCTCACATTCTATCTTGCACCCCTGTCTCTCACCTTCTATCTTGAACCCCTGTCTCTCACCTTCTATCTTGCACCCCTGTCTCTCACCTTCTATCTTGAACCCCTGTCTATCACCTTCTATCTTGAACCCCTGTCTCTCACCTTCTATCTTGAACCCCTGTCTCTCACCTTCTATCTTGCACCCCTGTCTCTCACCTTCTATATTGAACCCGTCTCCCCCTCTCTCTCTCTCTCTCTCTCTCTCTCTCTCTCTGCCTCTCTCTCTCTATCTCTCTTCCTCTATCTTGCATTACCGTCTCTCGCCCGCCCTCTCCCTCAATCTTGCACCCCATTCTCTCCCCTCTCAACTCTCTATCTTGCACCCTTGTCTCTCACCTTCTATCTTCAACCCCTGTCTCGCTCTCACTCTCTCTCTCCCTATCTATCTATCTATCTATCTATCTATCTATCTATCTATCTATCTATTTGTCTATCTGTCTGTCTGTCTGTCTGTCTGTCTGTCTGTCTGTCTGTCTGTCTGTCTGTCTGTCTATCTCATTCTCTCTACCTCTCCTCTTCTATCTCGCACCACTGGCTCTCGCCCTCTCTCATCATCTATCGTGCACCATGTCTCTCACTTTCTATCTTGAACCCATGTCTCGCTCCCTCGCTCTTTCTCTCTATCTTTCTTCCTCTATCTTGCACCACTGTCACTCACCCTCTACCTTGCACCTCTGTCTCACACCTATCTTGCACCTCTGTCTGTCTGTCTGTCTGTCTGTCTGTCTCTCTCTCTCTCTCTCTCTCTCTCTCTCTCTCTCTCTCTCTCTCTCTCTCTCTTCTCTCTCTCGTTCATAATTACCCTGTAATATGTCCGACTGCCAAATTCAGGGGCGTTTTGCTCGACAGTCTGCGCCACATTCAGCGGGTTCCGGCTGTCAGTTGACGTCAGATTTATATTTCCACAATATGGCAGATTGCACACCGGACTGCATGTGTACTGGCTACAAGAAAGAAATAATTCCAAACGCATGAACATTGTATGACTCAACTTACTGTTTCCAAAATTACTTGTAAACAGATGCTCAAAGTGGGATCAACACATTGTACCACATATGCTTGAAAAGCTGGAGATCAAATGGTTTGACCATTTCGTTAGAATGCAACACCTTCAGTTATTATCACTGGCGATACCCTAAAGAAGATCTGATAATCGAGAACAAGGGAACGCCCGTGAAGAAAATGGATTGATGACATCAAAGGCGTTGTACAATTACTTGGGATGATATTCAGTGCCACCCATCAGACACTGATACATCAAATATTCCTCCCGACGACTTTTGACGGAAATAGTGCAAGATGATTATGATGATTTGTAAACAGCTGTTTAAATGCAGTGAAATAATGAGATATATAATCTCTCTGCGGAACAGACAAGAGGCGACACATATAATTCAGAAGACACTCTAGACAAGAGAAAAACACTGATGCTATTGTTTTTGTGAGGACTAAATGTGTTCAGTCCTTGTGAGGACTAAATAAAATTCTTCCTCGCAGAGAAAGGAAAGAACAACAGGGAGGCTACTGAATTTGGCAGTTCTTCATCAGGACCAGTTCAACACAATACAGAGTCCCATAAAACCCAACTGTACACGACGAAAACAGCGGGAAAAATATAACCAGTCCTGTTTAGGGCTTACTCGAAAGAGAGGGAAAATAGAAAGAAGATCAAAACTCACAAAAATAAAAAAGGATCTCAATTATAACCAACGCTGAAGAAGCATGTTGAACGGGGCAGAATTTCTTTTTTTTTCTTTCTTAAATACTGAACTGAAATGAACTTTACAGGACGTCTCAATCAACCTCAGCTTTAGCGCTTTATGATTTACATAGAAATTTTACATTTTTAAAAGTAGTTTGCCATTGCTTTCTGAACGACCGACGCCTCATACCATCAACGCAATGTGGTCTGCTTCCAAATCGCTCGCAGCTGATTTCGAACCAGTGAAGAAGGGGGGGGGGATAAGAATGAAAATGTGAGAGGAAAGTGGGTATATATACCAAACTCCACTTTATTTGTAACATGAACACGAAACGATGCAAGAGAAAAGGACAACAAAGTACAAACGAACATGTGATGGCACTGACATCATTCACAATAACATAAACAGCACACCAACAACAATATAAACAACAGGGACCCAAAACAATCGCCTGCAATCCCATACGTCAATCTGTTGATTGTGATGTCACAGTTGATTTGTTTTTCTAATGGTATTATAGATATGCCAACAATAATCTGACAGTCATTATGGGATATAACTGCTATATTGTTATTTCAGCTAATATGTGTTTGTGTGTGTGTTTTTTTTAAATTTATTTTCCTAGATTAATACCGACACCTTGCCGTCTTGACAGACGATAGATTGTTACACTGTGCTTCAAACCCGATATAATAACTGCAACTTATGGCGGGGACCAGGAATGAAGCTATGCCTCTCCATAGCACAAAGCCAGAGCTGAATTGTAGAAACCATATGTCGCCCATGCAGCATGATATATCTCTCGGCCTGTCGTGTTTATTCAAGAGAAAATGTTACATCAAAACATCTAGAACAAAACATATGGTCGATCATAGACCAGTTGCAGACCAATGCTTAAGGCCTAGTCTGCCCTGCCACAACATTGTCTTTGGGCTGCATTTCTTGGCACCAGAATAAGACATGTACCCTCTTATTTGCGCTCTTCCACCCAAAGCCGTTGGCACAGTGTAGAGTGTCGGGTTTGGTGAGCGGCGCCCAATATTCGGCGTTAACAGAAAGCAGGTAGTACCGTGTACTGTCGTACGGTAGCTTAGTCATAACTGACTAATATCTGACACCTAACTTATAATTTTGCTATTTCAAACAATATGGGTAATATCTTGGTTCACATTCTATTGGCATGATGGTGAAAATGACCATGTGTTCACACGCGTCCATTGTGGACGAACATTTACAGCGCGAATTGGTCGAATCAGTCACATTCGCTACCGCCATGGTTTGTAATCATTGTGCCTTTTTCAAGCACAATGTAACAGGCTATCGTCTGTCAAGACGGCAAGATGCCAATGAATTCTAAAGGCATGACATGAGAAGGGAAAGCTGGAGTATTTTGAAAGGAAAGAGAGGCGGGGGAAGGCCAAGAGAATAGATGTTAGACAGTTCGACAGGATGGTATGGAGAGAAGCTGCTGGGCAGTTGAAGTCCAACTGAGAGATGAAGGTGATCACACCTCCCCCCCCCCCCTAATCATATCATCAGCCCACCGGAAGTGTAATATCTAGAGCACTATATCATTTCGTCCACATCGGCTGCTTCTAGGGCCGTAGTACGGCCTGTACGGGCCTGCGTGCCCAATTCTTAACCCTTTGAAAATAAAGTTTGTTCGTTCGTTCGTTCGTAGTAGTGTGGAAAACAAAATAATCTTGCATCTACTAGGGACTGAACTCGGACTACTCTCCTAGCAGACTACCGAACTACTCGCAATGCCAGAACGATCCCAAGATTATACATCGGTTAATAACAAGTGCAGTAATTGTATATTCCACTGGGAACAAACGTGGATCGATAATGAAGTTCCTTCAACAGTTCAAGCTATCGATGTTGCTATTCGCGTTCGAATTTCCCTTGGTGAATATGTATAGCAGGACGATAAATCTCCCGCCTTGTTCTAACATCCGAGCACCTTTTTACGCTGGCTGTCGGTGGCTTTTATTCGCTACGCTTATTGATATGCTGCTGTTTACAAGTGGCAATTCCTTTAGAATCAATTCTGTACTGCCCTAACCGTCTACAGTTGACTCCCCTGAGGCTATACACATAACACGTAAATATAATATATGTGATTTCAAAGGCCATCTTCCGACTCTGATTTGGGCAACAAAATCCCAAGACAGATATTGGAAAATATTAGATTTAGACATTATTATCATCATCATCAAGCACTTTATCGGCTGGTGTGGGCAATTATGCCTCTGTTCATCAAGCGATTTCTAGAATAATTATCAATTCGTGTGCTAACATTATTTTCTTGCCGTTATAAAAGGCTTTACAGAATTTATGGCGCTGTGTTCCTGTATATATTTCTGTCCATTAAATCCTTCCGTTTGTCACACTGGCAATTGTGTAACATGTGTTTTGCAGCAGGTAGCTGCCAACACGGCCTGCCGAAAAGGTTCTCGATCTTTACAAGTTTTACTACCGCATGACCACGACGTCTTCATTTTCCTTTGTCCATTTTCTCGCGTTCGCCCTTCGTCTCTTTTTTCAGGAGCCATGCCTACTGTCACTGTTTTTTAGAAACCGTTGTGACCTTAGTGTGGCCAAAGTACTTGTTCCTCTCTTCTTCTTCTTCTTCTTCTTCTTCTTCTTCTTCTTCTTCTTCTTCTTCTTCTTCTTCTCCTTCTTCTTCTTCTTCTCCTCACCTTCAGATGTCAGTATCAGTTAATCCAAAGAAAGCAGCACTCAACTTAGGCGTGTTGACATCTCTATAGAGTCTGTCCTCAAACGAAGCTGGTGTAGTCCAAAATACGTTTCTCTGTTCTGCATATGTTGGACTCTTTTGCCAGATCCACAGTGACATTCATCAGTACCTCCTATCTTTAAGGATTCACGTCATTTTATTATTATTATTATTATTATTATTATTATTATTTTCCCCGATTGATCTCCCAACTATGATTTCTGTTTACCGGGGCTGTGTTCGTTGTAAAGTAGGCCTACGTACACATTGTGTGTGTGTGTGTGTGTGTGTTCTCACTCTCACTCTCTCTGTGATCTCTCTCTCTCTCCCTCTCTCCCTCCCTCTCTCTCTCTCTCCCTCCCTCTCATCTCTCTCTCCCTTTCTCTCTTTTCTCTCTCTCACCTCTCTCTCTCTCTCTCTCCCTCTCTCTCTCTCTCTCTCTCTCTCTCTCTCTCTCTCTCTCTCTCTCTCTCTCAGTTTTCTGTATATAAAGATGGTTATCAGTCAGTTTTCTTCCATGTTTAGAACTTGTAGAAAGAGAATTTGTCTGCTCCACATGTACAGGATGTATTTTTAATGACTGTGGGGTTTTTGAAAATATTGCCGTTCCAAGTTATGTATTTACCTTTTATGTTGCATGAACTCCACAGTGGTGGGTGAATACAAAACTTGGAACGGATATATTTTCAAAAACCCCACAGTCATTAAAAATACATCCTATACTTGGCGCGCCCACTTACTCACATAGACAGCATGCGCCAAAAAAAGACAGGACAACATCGTGACTTACAGATGCTGGGCAGAGGCGTAGAGCCGGTGGCTGGGGTTCGTGTATGGGCAGACTGTGTTTTCCGGGCAGAGGCAGTTGTGGAGAGTTCTCTCCTCCTCACATCTGGTTCCGTTGTACCAGTCACGTGGTGTTAAGAATACGTCGGCGCAAACGGCTCTAGGTGGACACGTGATGTTGTAGTTTCGCTGCAGAAATGTATACATGGTGATAATACGTGACAGACAGACAGACAGGCAGACGGACAGACAGACAGACAGACAGACAGAGCAGTTTTAAGTGTGCGCTAGTTTTGTCTTCCCTAGGATCTTGTCGAGCAGCTCAAGAAGCAAATGAGAGTATATTATATGATACTTGTGTGTGTTCGTGTGTATGTGAATGATGATTGGTGTGAATGAGTGTGTTGTGAAAGTCAGGTCTTAGTTGACAGTCAGGTCTAAGCCGGATATGATTGACCTACCGCGTGCTTGCTTGCTTGTGTTCGCTGGCTGTGATCTCCAGCGTGAAGTCCTGTATGTCGGATAGTGACATCCTGTTGTCCAACATCAGTGTGATGTCATACAGGACCTGAGGTTTGCGTGAGTATCCGTTGTTCCCATGTCTGGCTTATTGATGTGCAGTAACATTAGATGTTACTTTCTGCTTTCTATTAGCACCGAATGTTGGGCGGCTCTCACCAAAGCTATCACCCCACATTGTGCCGTCGCATTCGGGGGGAGGATCGTGATTTTGGTGGTACAAGCCACATACCAGAGCGAGGAAATGCAACCTAAAGACTAAATAAATGTCATGACAGGGCAGACCAGGCACTAAGCCTTGGTCTGCAACTGGTCAAGGATGGAAGCTCCGAAATGGGGACAATGAGAGCATTGCTTTGCTGATCTGGCAGCTTCTGCAGCTTGTTATGTTCCAGACACATTGATGTCACCTTTCCTCTGAAGTAAACTAGGCAGACCTAGTGAGGGATCATGCTGCATGGGCAACACATGGTCTCTAAATTCAGCCCAGGCTTTGTGTTATGGAGAGGTATAACTCCATTTTACAAACTATCGTCTGTCAAGACGGTAAGGTGCCAGTCATACACATATTACAAACATTGCCGGTACTACAGAGTGCAATGTGTTGAGATTCCCCATGTATGATCAATGAGGGGAGACTGAGACGCTTATGTGGGTATCCATGTGCCATGAAAGTGACCCTTTACAAATCAGATTAAAGTATTCATTTCTTGATGACCAGAACAAGGACATCACCCAATGGCCTTTTCTACACAGATATCTCCCTTCATAGCAGTCTTTCGGAATGTCTCTCAATTATAAGCCTACGTTGCTGTCACGTGTAAATTGTCTATCACATCTTGACCACGCCTACGTTGTGTTCGCCCTCTTCCCCGTCTCCATGACACACTCTCCTCCACAATGATCTCTTCTAGACTTTCGGGTCTGTTTACATGTCCAAACTATTGCATTGTCCTAGTAGCCAATCTTCTTGAAACGTAAGTTTTTATTGAATAGACCATGTGTTCTCCTTTTCTTCCACGAAGTTTTCATACTCTCCCGGCACATTTATATTCAAAGGCGGATACGTGCATTTCAGTTGATGTGTTAGCATTCCAAGTTTCGAACATTTACATGCAACTGGTATGGACTTGCAGGTCGATCCAGCCTAAACCGGGTACCAAAACATATAATGGGGCGTGAAGGCAATCGGTGTGATACTGACTACATACAACCTCCAATCACCCCCCCCCCCCCCCAATCCCCGAGTTCCGATTGGTCTACTGAAATCTGGGTCTGGCACCGCATGCACAATTATGTGTGAAAGGGTCTTTACTTACTTACATCTTACGTGGAACAAGATCACAATGCCCAGTGAGCTTTACGGTGTGTGAAAGGGTATTTACTTACATCTTACATGAAACAGGATCACAATGCCCAATGCGCTTTAAGTTGTGTGAAAAGGTCTTTACTTACTTAAGTCTTACATGGAACAGGAAATCCAATGCCCAATGCGCTTTAAGTTGTGTGAAAGGGTCTTTACTTACATCTTACGTGGAACAGGGTCACAATGCCCAATGCGCTTTAAGTTGTGTGAAAGGGTCTTTACTTACTTACATCTTACATGGAACAGGATCACATGTGATTGACCCTAATATAACTTTTCTGTGAGGTTGAACTGGGTAGGGGTAATCGAAGCGGGAAAAAAGAACGGATCACAACACAGATACGATACTAACCCAGACGACTGGCGTTCGACCGCATACGGATTGTGCGCGACTAGTGCAGAACACCAGGAAACTTCCAACGAGCAGAGACACCCACATGTTCACGTGACCAAGATGATGTGCTTAAACAAAAGAGTTTTCTATACTTATTGTCTTGAATGTACTTGCAGTGCTGCAGGTCCACAACAGGGATATATAATCAAGGTTAGGGTTCCTCGTTTGGTATTTGACTGTTTGCAGCAGATTGTGCGAGCTTGGGTAATCTGAAACATAGATAATACGGGAGCTATCAAAGTACAGGTCGTTTATGTAATTAAATACATTACTGTATTCAATTCCCCAACAAATACGCACACAAGTGTTCATGCTGCAGATGACAACTATCAGTCAGTGTTTTGTGGCTTGCGTGATGTATTTTAGCGTGTGCACACGCGCTCGGATATCCACTCACCCATTCAGAGTGAGAGAAGGAGAGAGAGGGAAAGAGAGAGAGAGAGAGAGAGAGAGAGAGAGAGAGAGAGAGAGAGAGAGAGAGAGAGAGAGAGAGAGATGTCCATGCTGCAGATGACAGCTATGTGTCAGTGTTTTGTGGCTTATATGATGTACTTTAGCGTACATACACACGCACGCAAAT
The DNA here is from genome assembly GCA_963921405.1 of Cepaea hortensis. Lineage (NCBI taxonomy): Eukaryota > Metazoa > Mollusca > Gastropoda > Stylommatophora > Helicidae > Cepaea > Cepaea hortensis. The sequence goes on along the minus strand of OY992888.1, from coordinate 21,785,214 downwards.
CCACTCACCCATTCACACACAGAAACACAGACACACGCACACACACACACACACACACACACAGAGACAGATAGTCTGTGAGAGAGGGAGAGAGAGACAGAGAGAGAGAAAGTGAAAGAGCTACAGAGAGAGGGAGACAGAGAGTGGGTGAGATCGAGAGACATAGGGGAACAACAGACAGACAGACAGACAGACAGACAGACAGACAGACAGACAGACAGAACTATCTTCCAGTGATGTGTGACGTCTGCGTTCTATCGCGCATCTTTTTCAGTACATAATCCGTCATATGTCAATGAACTAATTAACTAATAATAACTAAATAATAACTAACTAACTAACTAACATTAATATTACTTGTTGTACTAGAATAAACACATCTTGCAGCATGGTCGAATGGATAGAAGCACTCGTTCTTAAACATCCGGTGTGCTGATGCTGTGGTAGCGGGTTCAACCCTTACACCGGCCAGTTGGGCTAAAATGTTGACTACACGTCGGTCTCCCTGGCCTAGGTGTTAACGTCTTTCTCCGTAATCCCGTATACTCTCGTGAGTGACGAGATGTGCGGGAGAATCGGTAGCGGTTCTCGCCGCGTCGGTAACTTACGGGGTATGTGAACCGGTCGCTCAGAAATCAATGGCAAACTACTGAGCGTAATCTTGCTTGGTACATCAACAGCAACTGAAAAATGATGATGTTGACTGCAACGTCCTGTAACTGATATGCAAAACCTCAGAACAATTGGTCCAGTCCACCAGAAATATTAGAACGTGTATGGGCTACGCTTGAGTTCAAAGTTAACGGAAATATTTAAAAAATAATAACACTTCACAAATGTTGCACAGATGGTTCATTGTGACTAAAAATAGGTAATGCTTGTTCGGGAGGTCATGTCATGAAAGCAATGAATGTGACAGTGAAATTTGTTATTCTTTCGCAAATATTCCCTTCAGGGTGTGAAGTGTTAAAGCTAGTTGCATGTCCTTTTACAGGACGTGGTAATCAACCCCACCATTTATTGGCTGTTTGTGATTTACTGGACAATATTACTCTCAGTAGTTTGCTACTGCTTGCTGAACGGCCAACTCTCATACTATGATAATCACCGCAAGAAAATACAACATTCCTAATATGCTCCAAGACAGTACACCATCCTCACCATTCCCCAAGAAATCACAACATGCCTTAAGCAAACAAATTGCATGACGCGCTGGGAAAACAACATTCCCAACATGACAGGTAAGCTGTTATCTTTTCCTTTATAACTACATTAGCTAGTACTGTGTGCGTTGTGTGATTGCTCAAATATACCGAGATTTTAGCAATTAGATAGTTCCGACCAGTTTTTTGCAAACAGAAGGACTTCCTTTCAAATTTGCCATTACATTGAGTATAATAAATGCTCCACAATCGAATAATGTGACTAAGAGTTTTAAGTTTCAGCCAAAGTATAATTGTTGTTGTTGTTGTTTTGTTATATTTTTTAATTGATGAAAACTTTGATCGAATCATTTACGTATATCTGTCTGTGTTTTTCCTTTCACTGAGATTCCGAGTTTTTTTTTTTTTTTAATTCGTTTTTCCGAGTCAGCTCGACAACAGTAACCCCATTTTTTTAACGAACGAGTATGCTCGTCAATCAAGAGGAACCTGGCACCAGTAGTGATTGTGTGCTCATGTGTTTATTGCCGATGAGATGGGATCATCTGCGGACATTTCCGGCTTGCGTTGATGGATTACAATTTGAAGTGAACAAAACAAAACAGAACTGGAAAACCTTCTCTGTAATTAGTGTTACTGGCCAGATGAAGACACAATTATTATGACTGAATGGTGTGCCCGGCTTGCAGATTGGGTTTCCTTTGGGACAGGTTAAGTTAGTTAGTTGCTTGTCATTTACGGAAGGACGGACGGGCGGACAGACATATTGACGGACGGACAGAAGGTCAGACAGACAGACGGGCAGGCAGGCAGGCAGTCAGTCAGGCAGACAGACAGACAGACGGAAAGACGGACGGACGGACATGGAAGAGCAGAAACACTTTTCACTATCCACATCAAAGTGAATAGAACTAGTCTCAAACACACGGAAGCATTTAAGAATGTCGGTGTTCTGATAAGAACAGATAACAGATATGTTAAAGATGTCAAATATAAAATAGCCCAAGCGAAAGCAGCTTGCCACAAGATAAAAAACAAACAAATGCTGTACAATATATCTTTGTCAATTAAGATGAGAAAAAGAGTTCGTAAGAGCTACATTGAATCAATCCTGATGTCATCATCATTTTGTGTCATTTCGTGAGCGTGGACGGTCGTGTTTCGCCATCTTACACGATCAGAGTCGTGGATCAGCTCAGAGTTCTTGTCTCGACCATGCCACGTGACAACGCCATCCAGATATTTACTTCTCTGGCTTCTCCTCGTTCTTTGTTCGTTTCTCCTAAATCTTGCCAGCTGACACCAAGTTCTCTGGTTTATTTTTTTTTTCTCATAACGAGACCAAATAATGTTGACTATGTTTAATTTCACTAATCAGTTTAAGGTTTTCACCCGTTTCTGGTAGAAGTTGCTCATTAGTGTTTCTATCTGTCAATGACATTCTTTTCATTTTCCTCAGAATCAAGATTTCCACCGCCATTAGATGTTTTTCAGCTTGTCTGCTCATTGTCCACGTCTCACATCCATACAAAATTACAGGTTCTATGCAGAACTTCAACACAATGAATTAGATTATTTTCAGCTTGTCCAATCCTTATATACGGAAGTGCTTTATAGATTTGTAAGGAACTGTCTGAAAGCTGCAGAGATGTGATGTTATACCATATTGATGAGGGCACTATGCACAGATAAGCAGTGGTTTGAGGATAACTTGAAAGAAGTTAACTATTAGTGACTTCTGACTACTCACATCATAATAAATATAAGAAAGTAAGGAGTGTACAGCTGTGAAATATAGAAATCTGAAGGGGAAGAGAGGCCGTGGGAGACCGAGACAACTGACATCATGGCATGGAGGAATACCTGTCTTAGAAACGATTAGCGGAGGTTAGCATAGCCGAATTGATAAGTGCGCTTCTGAAACTTCCGGTGTGCTGATGCTGAGGTAGCGTGTTCAACCCTTTACACCAGTCAGTTGGACTAAAATATTAATTTCTCGTCCTTGATTTGGGGACGTAAATTACAAGTACTTTAGAGGGCGGAGAGAGTTCGCTTGATGGCGAGGGACACTGGTAACAGGGAAAGCTAACCCATACGCAAAAATTAGCCCGGTGTACTCCTCTGTAGGAGCAACTACTAGAATTAGTAGCGCGGGTATGGACTACGCTGGAATTCAAAGCGACGAACGCAAAAATAATTAAATAAATAAATAAATAACACTGAATATATTAATATTTAAGATGCTTACATTATGACCTATAATAACACGACAGCCTCAATAACACGTTAGTGTAATGGCAAGGAGGTTACCATGATATTGGCATGAGGGTGGTAGGACGATGGTTCGATACGCCGTTCGCTACCCCAAACATGTACTGGCCTCCTAACCCCCGTGCACTCTGACCTAAACATGTGATGGTTTTAGCACTTCAATACCCGCAGGAGTCATTATCGTGTTCCATGCCGACCAGCGTGGGCGGTCATGTTTCGCCATCTCACACGATCACCAGAGTCGCGGATCAGTTCTGTGTTCCTACTGCCGGGCTTGTTTATTTTTTAATAACGAAGAAACGAACAATAGATTGCACGATTTATGGCCTGGCATTTTTCGCTGCATCTCGTAAGGTAGGCCTACAAACTGCAGAAATGTTGATAAATAGTAATGTCAATCCACAAGATAATACACAAAGATGATGGGAACCTGGCCAAGCTGACACACCACAAACCTTCTACGTCATCGACTGGACGGCACATTTTAGAATCTGGCCACGTGATTGATAGAGACAATGCGTTTCGTGTGTTATTTAACACACAAAATAGTCGCTTATTAAAGATCACAGAAGCTATTATGATTAATCTGCATAGGCCAATTTTGTGCAAACAGAAAGACATGATGTTTTTATTTTTTTTTTTTAATTTTTTTTTTTTGCATATCCCTTACAGGACGTTGCAGTCAACACCAGCAATTTTTCAGCTGCTGTTGATACACTAGGCAAGTTTTTACGTTCAGTAGTTTGCCATTGCTTTCTGAACGACCGGCTCCCATACCAACACGTTATAACACAACGTGACACGGTCTGCTGCACAAAGGGGTCGCGGCTGCAGACAATTGAAATTACTGTGCGAATATGTGTATATTTCAGCTTGAAGGATGTATCAAGTTACTTTACATTATGTTGTGTGAATTCTGCAGTATGAACCAGACGAAATGCAGCGAAATATGCCAGACAATAAATCATGAAATCTATTGTTCGTGTCTTCTTTGTTTATGTTTGTTTTTAAGCCTCAATGAAGAATAAGCCGCAGAGATGTTGTACAGTATTAACATTAAAAGTTCAACATTTTGCATTTGATTGATCGTCGGAACTCCTCTGCCATGACTGTAACAGGCGTTTCCTGCTGCAGATGGGTCTAATTAATCACCCTTGAATCCACTGTGTGGGGCTGACAGATGGGAGCGTAGCTCTCTTCAGTAACCACAGACAAGTAACAACCTGACCTAATGAATTGTAATAACCATCTGACACCTATAAACATCATCCAAAGGGACAGAGACTAAATGGTTTTCATAAAACAGAAATCCAAGGCAATATCTAGGAGGGATGGTTCAAATCTTAACTGAGCATGCAGTATGTTTGTGTTTAGGGGGTGGGGCGGGGTGGATGTTCTCGCTTTGAACTCAAGCGTAGTCGTGCTACTACTTCTAGTGCACTGGACCGATGTTTGCCTGTGGATTGACTTTCCCTATTACTAGTGTCTCTCGCCATCAGGCGCATCCACTCCGACTTCTGAGATACTTGTAATTTACCTCCCAAAATCAAGGACGAGAAGTTAACATTTTAGTCCAACTGACAGATGTAAGGGTTTAACCCGCTACCTTGACATCAGCACACCGGAAATTTAAGAGCGAGCGCTCTTATCTATTCGGCCATTGCTGACCTCCGAGTATACAGATTAATTCCATTACTCTTTGTTTGTCTAATATGTTCTTCTTTTGCATTTCATATGCCGTATTCAATACCGGATTATTATATTGTTTCTGTTTTCCTTTAATCGTAGTTAACTTTCACAATAATTTCTTGTTTTTGTATGCACAAAACGTCTACTTTGGTGTATTGTACACTGTGGCGGCGTTGTTACCTTTGAACTTTGGGCAACATGTTCCCACGGAAATGTTTACACATTTATCTGAATTACTGCATGGCTCACTTGCATTCTAACTGTGCTACGTAAAATTGTTCAGTTTTATTCGCACGCCAGTGATTCCCACTGATGCGCATAGCCACAATGGCACGAGATAATAGTATTTAAACATAGATGCCATAAACAATATATTTCACGATTGTTTTCCAGGTATATTTCGCTGCATCTCGTCAGGTGTATACTGCAGAATTATATACCATATGGGACGCAGAGGTGTTTCCAAGGCACCAGGGCCGGGTTATATACTGGCCAAGACCTATTGACGCGTCCTCGTCGAGCGTCCTGTGCAACAGGTCCCTTCGGGGTCCTGGCTAAAGTCAGTAGGATCGTTGATTCCTCCGAAGTCGGAGAGTGTCTGTCTGTACGGCGAGGAACCACCAGTCTGCACACCAATAAGCCAGACATGGGACAACGGATACTCACGCAAACCTCAGGTCCTGTATGACATCACACTGATGTTGGACACCAGGATGCCTTCATCCGACATACAGGACTTCACGCTGGAGTTCACAGCCAGCGAACACAAGCAAGCAAGCATATACCATATGAAGTGAATACATGAACAATACTTTGGCTGAAATACTATACTACATAGTCACTGATATTGCTCCAATGTGGCGGATGCTATCCCTATAGAAGTCTAAGATTTACAAGGAAGTCCGTGTGTTTGCGTAGCAACGGCTGCAATCGCCATATCCATTATGCTTCTATATATTTGAGCAACTGATTATTGTTCTTGGAATGCAGTATACGAAATGCGTTCACGTTCAGTTGTTTGTCATGAACGAGAAATGCACCTTTAAAGTCCAACTGACCGGTATGTGGAACTAACCCACTACTCAGTTGTCAGCAGACAGGAAATTTTAGCTCGAGAGTGAAAAACCTCTCAGCCACGATGACTTAAATCAAAAATACATATGTCAACAGTACATATATCAAGAATACATGTCGAATATACATATGTCAAAAATACATATGCCACAAATGTACAAGATAGAATATGTCAAAAATACACATGTCAAACATATATATGTCAAAAGTACATATGAGTTGAGTTGAGCTAAGAACCGACATCACTGCACTCAGGACATTCCCACACGTGCTCCTCCCCCTCGTTCAACAGACAGCGAAGTGTCATACTGCTAATGGTTCCAACTGCCATCTGATTGGAAGTTCCCCTGGTCTTCCCTCTCAGGTGTTAGATTAAGTTCCCATGAACGATATTCACAATAGCGTAGATTCAAAAGAACATTCTGTGTTTTTTTTTTTTAAACTACAGATGTATGCTAAAATGCTTAAATAAATTCACACGCTAAGGTCAGTTCTCTTCCAACAACGGATGTAAAGGTCACACAGAAATCCCTCTACTGATCTATCACAGTGTTTGTATTGAAGTTTGGTGGGAACATCTCTTCATGAAGTCTCGATTACCACGAGCAGGCTTGGGGGAATTGAGTATCAAATTCGTCGCAATGGCCACAGAAGCAAAAACCACAGACTTGATTGATAACCAGCCTACAGCAAGTACTATCAGCATCTAAACTCGACTTCTGCTTGGGGAGACTAAACAGCTTACGGACTTTTCCGAGTGTAGGATACCGGTTCTTCATCATAATCAACATAGCCCACAAGAACATCTTTGCTTTATTGACTACACAAAGGCTTTCGATAGAGTAAGACATGTCAACATATGATTGCAGATCTACAGATTGATGGGAAAGACATTAGACTTATAAAAGCATATATTGGAAACAACAAGCAGCCATAAGGATTGATAATGAAGTGGGACAATATCAGCCTATTAAGAGAGGTGTGAGACAGGGATGTATAATGTCTCCAGATCTTTTTTTCCCTGTACAGTGAAAATATTTTCAGAAATGTTGAAGATATAAATGGAATCATCGTTGGAGGACGAAACATCAATAACATTAGAAATGCAGATGATACAGTATTGATTGCAGACAATGCGCGGGATGTGCAACAATTAGTAGATGCTGTTGTTGCACACAGTGAACAACTGAGGTTAGAATTAAATTGTAAAAAGACAAAGATTATGGTCGTCACTAGGAAGAAAGAAATACCACAATGTAATATACAAGTAAATGGGAATATTCTTCAACAAGTGAATCGGTACAATTATCTCTGAACAGTCATAACTTCTGATGTTAGATGCCTTGACGAGATTAGAACAAGAATCGCCATGACCAAAGTAGCCTTTAGCAAAATGAAAAACATACTAACCAATAAAAAGATGTCAATTGAAACGAGAAAAAGAGTGTTGAGGTGCTACATAGAGCCTGTTCTTTTGTATGGATGTGAAACTTAAACAATGAGTAGTCAAGCTGAAAAACATCTGATGGCTGCAGAAATTTGGTTTCTGAGGAGATTGCAAAGAATACCACGGACAGACAGAAAAACCAATGACCCTCTGTCTACAGGAAACAAATTGAAATCGTAAACTGATTAGAGAAATTAGACGTAGACAGTCAAAATTTTTTTTTGGGCATGTTATGAGAAGAAATGAACTGGAGAACTTGGTGACAACTGACAAGATCGAAGGGAAGAGACCAAGGGGAAGACCGAGAAATAAATACCTGGATGGATTGGCCACATGGCATGGTCGAGACAGGAACACGGAGCTGATCTACGACTCTGGTGATCGAATGAGATGGCAGAACATGACCGCCCACGCTTACCGGCATGGCACATGATGGATGGATGGTTCAGTAGTTTGGTACTGCTTTCTGAACGACCGATGCTCATACCATTGTATTAAATTCAGCGCAAATCAGTGTGCTTACAAATCGCCCGCAGCTGTATAAAGAACATGGTTTGCGGGATGGTAAATCGTGTTCACAACACTTTCGCCACAGAGCCGGCCTCTCACTATTGCCCAGGGGAAAACATTCTCGATCTTTTCCCGCCCAAAGTAGCCCAGAGAAAGAGCTGGCTTCCTGGAGACCTGCAGGAGTGCGGCTCCGTGAGCCATGAACGGGGCACGAAGAAGGCTACATAGCAGCGACGATGAGTAATGGTACATAGCGAACCGCCGGCGTGGAGGCGACGACAAAGATGAACGGTCAGAGGAGAAGCTAGGTTCTAACGGACGTGGGTGCTAGAATATGTGTGAGGGAATGAAGCACTGAGTGTACGATAATCTCGTCTCCGAAGGAATTGTGGCTTGGGATGAGGCACAATTTACTGTTGTCGGACAAGCAGGAAACAACAGAACGTATCGATACATGGTACGAACGCAAAACAGGAGAAAGACATCCGGAGTCATGACCCTGATGGGCTCGTCACCAGAGAGTGTCAGTAAGGTAAATGGCCGACACATTCCAGGAAGTGGACCACTTCTGACGATCAAAATCCTCTTGTAGTGCCTGCTACTTCATGCATTCTCATACCAAAGGCTACTTTAATATTGTGTCCATCTTCAATCTGGCACCTCCTTCAAGTAACGACGCCTTCCGTCGCTGTTTTCTCCCAAGCCACTGTCACGTTTTCCACTGCTAAAATAATTCAGTTTCTGATGCTGTTTCAAAACAATGTATTCACTTAGTGAATTTAATCAGACGCCATAAATAATCATATTTATATTTATAAATATGTCATGATATATAATGCCAGTATGCACTGACGAGATGCAGCGAAATATGCCGGGCAAGAAATCGTGCAATATTTTATTTATGGTTTCTGCGTTTAAGTGAATCTATTGATGAGCCAGTTTTCTGTGAAGGTCAGATCTTGTAAAATGTCAGTATGCTTTCTTCTTTTTGGATCATGATATTCTAAGAATTATTTTCATAACATTTAAATTCACAAGCCTTAATTTCATTTTTAGTAGTTGCGAAATCGTTCACGACAAAAACATCCATTTGTTGTCGTAGGAAAGATGAATGTTCTATAAAATGTTACTTTAATACGTTTATACCAATTAAAATAAACTGGGCTGTGGTTTGGCATGATCTCCTACACATCCTACGCATCATATTTACTCTGATGTTAAACCATACCAACAACAAGGAAGGCTTATAATATTATAGATTATTTATTATGAATTCATAAATGTAAAATCTGTATTTTAATATGATATCAAAGCTGTACATTAAAACAAGTTATATGTCAACAGTCTACCAACACTAGCGAGAAGGTTAAAGAGCAAGATACCGACAGTCAGTGAAGACAATACCCTTTAGATGTGTTATGAAGATAAGCATGTAACTAATATTATCAATAGACAAACTGAAGATTGCATGATTTCGTGAAAAATGAAGCTTATTACAGTCTCTAGGCTGGGGATAGTCAGAGCTTAATACTATAAGCCAGTCGCGATAATACTGAGCATAATGAAACAACTGTACTTTCATTGATGTTGTGGCGGGAAATCGAAAACAGAAAAGGAAGAGGAAGAAAAGAAACCAGAGAAACATAAATATTTAAACATATACACGATAACTTATAAGTAAGTCATCTACTGTCTATAGTACCTTGTGGTGTAGGACAGGTGGTCTTGAGGCTAAAGAATTAAGACCACCTGGCTTGTGCAGTCGCCGCGAACTGTACAAGTTAGGGCTTTCTTTTTTTCCCCAATGGAAACAGATCCAGGCACTTTACAACACAATCTTCCTACCAACTTTATGCTACCAATGCCAAACCTGGACAATGACAGAAAAAGAGAAAAGAAAAATCACAACAACAGAAATGAGGTTGCTGAGAAGAATACTCAACGTATCAAGAAGAGATAAGATCAGAAATGAAGAAATCAGGACTAAAGTTGGGGGGTTATAGCAGCATTAGATGTTATTAGAAAGCAGCAAGTCAAATGGTTTGGTCATGCAAGTAGGTTACCAGTCAACAGCATACCACAACAAGCAATGATGTACAGACCAGATAGAAACAGAGGAAGAGGTCGACCACGTAAACGTTGGACGGAGGGAATAGCAGAGTCCATGGGAATATCGATACATAAAGCCCATAATTGGGCACTCTCACGATGTTTACACTTCACCTCGACATCGCAAGGTACAAGAGGAACATGATGAGATAAGACGAGAAACAAATCCACACCTTTCCGAGGATTCGAGCCAGTCTCTTTTTATAAGCAAGTAAAGGAAGTAAATGATCTTGTTCACATGCCTTGAAGCGTAATGTGTATATTGTGCTAACGTCATGTTGTTATAGACCAATACTTGGTGAGTGATGAGGTCAACGTCACGCCGGCCGCCTTTACTTTAATTATATTTCCTGGTACCCAGTTTCTAACGTTGCGACCTGGTAGATAAAGTCAATTTTACATATCCGCCTCCACGTGGATTCGAACTCATTACCACCGGGTCGGCAGGCGTTCGTCTAACCACTGCACCACCACTGACTACCAATAATGTTTTCACTGTATTCAAAATAGGACGAATGCCTTTCCTTAGTGTTTAGAGAAGTACTTAACCCATTCATGACACCCAAGAGACGAAGAATAAATAAATCCATTTAGTAAAGAATAAATGAGACCATCGGATCTTCTTCTTATAGTCCTTGCCGTGTGGCGTTGGTGATCGTATCTGTTCATAGACTTTTGTCTCCTGTACTGCCAATCATTTTCTGATACTGATGTTCCTTCGTGTCATGATGTCAAACTATCCAGCATCGTCTGTCTTGATCTCCTCCTGTCTCTCTTCCCTTTCAACTTTCCTGTTTTAACGACATATTCTAGCTCAAAGAATGTCTTCTTCTGATGCGAGTAACCAGTTCTATTTGTGAGTGAGCTTCTTTCAAGACGTCTTCGGAGGTCTTTCTATCCGTCCAGGGTGTTCTCAGATTCTTCCAGAAAGCCACATCTCCACAGCTTCCACAAATTCCTCCCTCGTCTGCTAATTGTCCATGATTCGCTTCTGTACATCAGGATTGGCTCAATATAGCTCTTATGAACTCTTTCCTCAAATCGATTGACAAAGATAAAGTTCAGAGAATATTCTTCATCTTGTGAGTTTTGCATCCTCCGCTTGGGCTATTCTACATTTAACTTCCTTAATGCATCTTCCATCTGCTGTTAATGAAGTATCCAATTACTGAAATACACTGACTTGTTTCAGTATGATTAGTTATAAATAAACCTCATAAATAAAGAACACACACACTTTGTAGACAATTCATATGTGTACAAAGTAGATACATAATACATAACCCAGAAGATAAAAGGTATAGAAACTTACCAGATAAAGATTACACGAAACAGCTTAATGAATAATAAATAAACTCAAAAATAAACAATTAAAAAACCCAAGGTGGCTGCGGTAGCACAGTTTCTAGAAGGCTTGCCTGTTGGTACAGTAGTCACGTGTTCGAATGCAGGTGTTTTGAACACTGCCCAGGGCTCTCATCGAGTGCAGATATGTATCTAAAACCATGAGGCTAAGACCAAATACCCAATACGCCTTAAAAGTATTCTTTACCCTCTTTTTTTTAAAAATTACATTATACAAAATTACGCAAGCAAGCAAGAGAATAAGTAAGAAGTAATTTGAGTAAGTAAGTGGCGCCTTGCCGTCTTTACAGACGAAAGTATGTGGATTGGAACTAGAGCTAGAACTCCATCGCACAATGCCTGGGCATGGATTCAGAGAACATGTTTTGCCCACGCAGCATGATCCCTCTCTCGGCCTTGCCTTGTTATCTCCAGGGAAAGGATAACCAGTACGTCGAGGGAATAAGTAAGTGAATGAGAAAGTAATAGGTTTAATGAAGTCTATAAAATGGAATGAATAAACCAATTTCAACAACAAGAGATGGGAGAAGCCAAGCATATACAGAGATTTATATAAAATATATCAAGGATTGCATTTGGTGGTCATTTTATAAACAACTTAGGTTACGTAGATAAAACCGGCGTGACAGCATCAGATTGGGGGGGGGGGGGGGGTGTACAAAATAGACGCAGAGGCCGCAGTCAGTATAAAACAAATATGACCTCGGCTTGAATAATACATATAAGTAATGGTGACATCAAAGATACGGACCCTGTCCAAATGAACAATTAAAGTCAATTGTGAGCAATGTGAGTAAGTGTCCGCTTGTATGGTATTACGGCACAGAGGTAACATCAGATGAATCACAAAGATACAGCATACAATAGGATAATCGTTAAAAGCATGTTATAAAATGGAAAAAAACTTATACAATACATCTATGTAATTGGAAGTCGGAAAATAAAAATTGCCATTATGACATACGGTTGTGAATCATGAACATTTAGTAAACAAGAAATCAATATCCATTGAAGCCAAAGACATGCGGTTTAGCCAGGGTTGCCAGATTGAGACGTGGAAAATGAGCAGACAAGCGGAAAAGTATCTAATGGCAGTGGAAATGTTTCTGGGGGAAAATGCAACGAATAGCATAGATGGGCAGAAAACCTCATGAGCAGTTCCTACGAGAAACAGGTGAAAAGTGTAAACTGATTAGAAACATCAAACGCAGGCAGTCAAAATTGTTGGACACGTTATGATAAGGAATAAAGTTAAGAACTTGGTGATAACTGGCAAGACTGAGGGGCAAAGAACAAGGGGAAGGCAGAGAAGTAAATATCTGGATGGCTCGGCCACGTCGTATGGGCAAGACAAGAACACGGAGCTGACCAACGACTCTGGTGATCGTATGAGATGGCTAAACATCACCGCCTGCGCTTATCGGCGTGACACAAGATGATGCTAGATTGTGTAATCATAAAACCGGGACATTTATCTGAAGCATAAGAAGAATCAAAGAAATTACAAAAATACAATCTTACACTGAAAGAAAGTTGTTGCATATCATTTACAGGACGTAGAAGTCAACCCTAGCATTTTTGGCTGTTCGTGATTCCTTGGCAAGTTTAAGTTCAGTAATTTGCCATTGCTTTCTGACCGCCCTACACCTATACCATTTCATTAAAATAAACGTAAGGCGGTCTGCTGTCAAATCGCCCACAGTGTTTAGAACGCGGTATGCGGAACTACGAACCTCGTCCGTAACCCATAGCCACGAAGCGTTAATAATAAGAATAATGACATTAAGAAAGGAAATCATAGTTCACACTAAAGCTGCATTATTTGGTGTCGGTTAACAGCTTCTGAATTGTGACCTTAATGTTTCTCACTCACTCTTGCATCGACTACATCTGATATTTGACTCACTTCAAACCCTGGTGAGGGATTTGCCGCTGAGTGACATTTGAAGTTTTCAAAGTAGACAGTTCAATCGATGTACGCTGACATGGATGTCAAGGGGGAGGGGGAGGGGGTCGGAGCATCTATAGACCACTCCTTGGTGTGAGGATAAAGATCCTCACTAATCACCACATTAAACAGTTCTACAGACACTGGAAAACAGACACTGGTAACACTGGAAAACAGACACTGGTAACACTAGTAAACAGACACTGGTAAACAGACACTGGTAAACAGACACTGGTAACACTGGTAAACAGACACTGGTAACACTAGTAAACAGACACTGGTAAACAGACACTGGTAACACTGGTAAACAGACACTGGTAACACTAGTAAACAGACACTGGTAAACAGACACTGGTAACACTGGTAAACAGACACTGGTAACACTGGTAAACAGACACTGGTAAACAGACACTGGTAAACAGACACCGGTAAACAGACACGGGTAACACTGGTAAGCAGACACTGGTAACACTGGTAAACAGACTCTGGTAACACTGGTAAACAGACACTGGTAAACAGACACTGGTAAACAGACAGTGGTAAACAGACACTGGTAAACAGACACTGGTAAACAGACAGTGGTAAACAGACACTGGTAAACAGATACTGGTAAACAGACGCTGGTAAACAGACACTGGTAAACAGACAGTGGTAAACAGATACTGGTAAACAGACACTGGTAACCGGGAAGGTTAACCCGGTCAACAAATGCCCGCAGAAGTCGGATGTGTCGGCCTAACGGCGCAAGAACGCAGCTCTGCTGTAAACAGGCACAACGCAATCACGTCCGAAAAAAAAACTCCGGATGAACGAAGAAGAAGAAGAAGACACTGGTAATACTAGTAAATATACACTGATAAACAGACACTGGTAATACTAGTAAATATACACTGATAAACAGACACTGGTAATACTAGTAAATATACACTGGTAAACAGACACTGGTAATACTAGTAAATATACAATGATAAACAGACACTGGTAATACTAGTAAATATACACTGGTAAACAGACACTGGTAATACTAGTAAATATACACTGATAAACAGACACTGGTAATACTAGTAAATATACACTGATAAACAGACACTGGTAATATTAGTAAATATACACTGGTAAACAGACACTGGTAATACTAGTAAATATACACTGATAAACAGACACTGGTAATATTAGTAAATATACACTGATAAACAGACACTGGTAATACTAGTAAATATACACTGGTAAACAGACACTGGTAATATTAGTAAATATACACTGGTAAACAGACACTGGTAATACTAGTAAATATACACTGATAAACAGACACTGGTAATACTAGTAAATATACACTGATAAACAGACACTGGTAATATTAGTAAATATACACTGATAAACAGACACTGGTAATACTAGTAAATATACACTGATAAACAGACACTGGTAATACTAGTAAATATACACTGATAAACAGACACTGGTAATACTAGTAAATATACACTGATAAACAGACACTGTTAATACTAGTAAATACACACTGATAAACAGACACTGGTAATACTAGTAAATACACACTGATAAACAGACACTGGTAATACTAGTAAATATACACTGATAAACAGACACTGGTAATACTAGTAAATATACACTGATAAACAGACACTGGTAATACTAGTAAATATACACTGATAAACAGACACTGGTAATACTAGTAAATATACACTGATAAACAGACACTGGTAATACTAGTAAATATACACTGATAAACAGACACTGGTAATATTAGTAAATATACACTGATAAACAGACACTGGTAATACTAGTAAATATACACTGATAAACAGACACTGGTAATACTAGTAAATATACACTGATAAACAGACACTGGTAATACTAGTAAATATACACTGATAAACAGACACTGGTAATACTAGTAAATACACACTGATAAACAGACACTGGTAATACTAGTAAATATACACTGATAAACAGACACTGGTAATACTAGTAAATACACACTGATAAACAGACACTGGTAATACTAGTAAATATACACTGATAAACAGACACTGGTAATACTAGTAAATATACACTGATAAACAGACACTGGTAATACTAGTAAATATACACTGATAAACAGACACTGGTAATACTAGTAAATATACACTGATAAACAGACACTTGTAATACTAGTAAATATACACTGATAAACAGACACTGGTAATACTAGTAAATATACACTGATAAACAGACGCTGGTAATACTAGTAAATATACACTGATAAACAGACACTGGTAATACTAGTAAATACACACTGATAAACAGACACTGGTAATACTAGTAAATATACACTGATAAACAGACACTGGTAATACTAGTAAATATACACTGATAAACAGACACTGGTAATACTAGTAAATATACACTGATAAACAGACACTGGTAATACTAGTAAATATACACTGATAAACAGACGCTGGTAATACTAGTAAATATACACTGATAAACAGACGCTGGTAATACTAGTAAATATACACTGATAAACAGACACTGGTAATACTAGTAAATATACACTGATAAACAGACACTGGTAATACTAGTAAATATACACTGGTAAACAGACACTGGTAATACTAGTAAATATACACTGATAAACAGACACTGGTAATACTAGTAAATATACACTGATAAACAGACACTGGTAATACTAGTAAATATACACTGATAAACAGACACTGGTAATACTAGTAAATATACACTGATAAACAGACACTGGTAATACTAGTAAATATACACTGATAAACAGACACTGGTAATACTAGTAAATATACACTGATAAACAGACACTGGTAATACTAGTAAATATACACTGATAAACAGACACTGGTAATACTAGTAAATATACACTGGTAAACAGACACTGGTAATACTAGTAAATATACACTGATAAACAGACACTGGTAATACTAGTAAATATACACTGATAAACAGACACTGGTAATACTAGTAAATATACACTGATAAACAGACACTGGTAATACTAGTAAATATACACTGATAAACAGACACTGGTAATACTAGTAAATATACACTGATAAACAGACACTGGTAATACTAGTAAATATACACTGGTAAACAGACACTGGTAATATTAGTAAATATACACTGGTAAACAGACACTGGTAATACTAGTAAATATACACTGATAAACAGACACTGGTAATACTAGTAAATATACACTGATAAACAGACACTGGTAATACTAGTAAATATACACTGATAAACAGACACTGGTAATACTAGTAAATATACACTGATAAACAGACACTGGTAATACTAGTAAATATACACTGATAAACAGACACTGGTAATACTAGTAAATATACACTGATAAACAGACACTGGTAATACTAGTAAATATACACTGATAAACAGACACTGGTAATACTAGTAAATATACACTGATAAACAGACACTGGTAATACTAGTAAATATACACTGATAAACAGACACTGATAATACTAGTAAATATACACTGGTAAACAGACACTGGTAATATTAGTAAATATACACTGATAAACAGACACTGGTAATACTAGTAAATATACACTGATAAACAGACACTGGTAAATGGGAAACTAATCTACATGCAGCAATCAGTTCCAGCGCACTAGAAGTAGTAGCATATTTATGGACAACGCTTCAGTTCAAAGCAAACGAGGCCCCCCCCCCTTTCCCCCCCCCCCCCCCCCCACCGCAAAAAAACGAAATAATACAATTTAGGTATATGAGAAGCTTGATCTATTTGACAAGGCACTTAATGATAATGATAGACAATGACACCCCTACCCTCCCAATATAGCAGATCGCCGCGTAAATAACAAAGGGCCAGTGTCCAAGTAGCGCAATACAAGATTTCTAAACGTTTCATTAAACAACAAAATTGGAAACATTCCAAATAAACAGAATATTTATTTAAATTATTGAGTAAATACGGCGCCAAACTAGATATAAATTCATTCTCTGCGAACACAAATCTGTGTGTTAACGAAGAAGATTATGTATCAAACATGCACGCTGTGATAACTTTTAGAATTGTGTCTTACGTTGTTATTTTTTCCGCAAATGAAATATGAGCTGGTTTAGTCAATAGATAGTTAACAAGTCAAGAGATCCAATAGTCCTCGGCTCAAATTCACAAACGATCAAGGAAATGCTCATGGCCGTGTGGCTTCGGGGTAGATCAACCGTCAAAAAATTATCGTCATGAAATATGTCAGCCCTCGAGATGCTTGTGAAGTTTCGTGATCACCTTATTCTAGAGTTGTTTGTCTTGTGCCGACTCTTTAACTGCATGTAAGTCTGCATCCAGCTGGTTATGTGACGAAGGTGTAACGAACGCAATTTGTAATCCCGCATACCGAAAGACAGCTGAGGGTGATTTGGAAGCAGACAGCCTTGTGTTGGTTTCCATAAAATGGTATGAGTGTCGGTCGTTCAGAAAGCAATGGCAAACGACTGAAAGCGAAAATATCACAAAATTCCCAAAACTGTTGGGGATTTACTGCGATGTCCTGTAAATGATACGCAACTAACTGCAACCATAGACCTAAGCAGGCATGTTTTATCAATGTGATGCTGGTGCTACCCCTTTGGGACACTCTTTGTTGGTGTTTCTTAGTGTTTTTAGATGTGACAAAGCCAAGGCGGGCATTCGGTTTTGTTAACTACCTAAAGAAATATGTTCGCACTGTTATATTTTCCAGAATTTAACCATTTGTTTTTTGTTTTTTTAATCCCTTGTCGGCCTGGATAGTGATTGGGGGGGGGGGGGGTGTTCATTGTCTATCATTATGATTAAGTGCCTTGTTAACCGGCCAGTGGCAGGTTTAGGACAGAAACATCTGACCAAGGGGAGTCCGCACTCCCTGGCGAGCCAGAACCCCGTTGGCCCATGACATCGCGGGTCATGGTTTCCCGGTCTACACCAAGGGGAGGGTGGTTGACTTGTGTAGTCTGCGGGTCCCCGGCAGGCTACTAATTTTCGCTTTTCACCCCTCCTGTGAGAGAAGCTAGCGGATCCTAAAGCTGCTGGCTGCAGTGCCAGGTGCAGCCCACAAGGGTACAAGAGGAATACTATGAGATATGGTGATGATGCGATCATTTATTTTTTGGTCAATCCAGATGGATGTTGTTACAGCAATACAGACAGACAAACAGAAAGCACACATTATTGTTCCAATTCTGCCCTGGAGTACCTCATGGGTAGTTTGTACTGTTTATGTCATTGTAGAAGGCTGGACTTCTGGACTGCCAGCGTCATGACCCACTCTACGACGTTACGTTGACAATGGCATGAGCGCGACTTACGGCGGTTCGAACCCTCCACCCACCGTTCGCCATGCGAGGGTCAGACTGACCACCTATTTCTCCAGGGCTTAAAAACGTGATTGTTCCAGCACTTAACATACCCACAGCAGGTCCCTACATGGATACTGCATCCCCCTCCCACACACTAACCCAGTCCGGTCCAGAAAAAAGAGAGAAAACAGGTCTCTAATTCTCATTCATCTCCATGCCCTGTGTTTTATGCCGGGCAAGCCCTTCCATCAACGAACACACGACATTGCGTGTCGAGTTTTTAAACGGTTTTACCACGAATAGCAAATCCTAGATGATCTTTTCCCCTTTCCTGATCAGGATTTGGCAGTTAAAAAAAATAAAACTAATATCACGTGATTTTCATCGAAAATTTCTTGCCATCAAAATTCTCCTTTCCCGCCTCAACAAACTTTATCCAGCTCTCATTGAAGCTCAACGGTAGTACTCCATGTAACGATAAATGTAAAGCTCTACGTAAGTACCGGGTGTGATTATAAATGTAAAACTCTACAGTAGTATCTCATGTGACTAAAAATTGAAATCTCTGCGGCTGTACCACATGTAACTATAAATTTAAAGCTCTACGGTAATACCGCATGTGACGATAAGTGTAAATCTCTACGGTGGTACCGCAAGTGACTATAAATTTAAGGCTCTACGGTAGTACCGCATGTGGCTATAAATTTAAGAAGGATCGAAGCTCCGACAGGCGGACACTGGCTTTGCTGATCCGGCAGCTTCTGCAGTTTGTCTTGTTCCAGACTTATTGATGCTGCTTTTCCTCTGGAATAAACTAGACACACCTAGAGAGGGAACATACCACATGGGCAAGACATGATCTATACAATTTCTTCTTCTTCTTCTTCTGCGTTCATCCGGAGGTTTTATTTTTTTGTTTTCGGACGTGATTGCGTTGTGCCTGTTTACATCAGAGCTGCGTTCTTGCGCCGTTACGGCCGACACATCCGACTTCTGCGAACATTTGTTTACCGGGTTAACCTTCCCGGATCTCTACAATATAGCCCAGGCTTTGTGCGTATTATGATGCCTTCAATGAAGCACAATGTAAGAAACAAACTATCATCTGTCAAGACGGCAAGGTGCCAGTATATTCTTACACTGGAATTCCACATACTGTTCTACAGTTATAGATCCCACTTCGCATTGTTATACTGGTATTCCACACACTCTTCTACAATTATATAAAACACTTCATATTCTTACAATGGAATTCCTCACACTGTTATAAAGTTATACAACACACTTTACATTCTTACACTAGAATTCCTCACACTGTTATAAAGTTATCCAACACACTTCACATTCTTACATTGGGGTACTTCACACTGTTCTACAATTATACAGCACACTTCACATTCTTACACTGAAATTCTACACACTTTTCTACAATTATACAACACAGTTCGCATTCTTACACTGGAATTCCACACAGTGTTCTATATTTATACAACACACTTAACATTCTTACACTGGAATTCCTCACAGTGTTCTATATTTATACAACACACTTAACATTCTTACACTGGAATTCCACACAGTGTTCTATATTTATACAACACACTTAACATTCTTACACTGGAATTCCACACAGTGTTCTATATTTATACAACACACTTAACATTCTTACACTGGAATTCCACACAGTGTTCTATATTTATACAACACACTTAACATTCTTACACTGGAATTCCACACAGTGTTCTATATTTATACAACACCCTTAACATTCTTACACTGGAATTCCAGACACTTTTCTACAATTACACATACTTTTTAATAGAACCTATTTATCCTTGACTTGGGGACTAAGTTACAAGTACCTCTGAAGTCTGAGTAAGTACTAGGGAAAGCTAATCCACATGCAAAATTCAGTCAAGTTGTACTAGAAGTAGCGTATATGGGGCATTCTTGAGCTCAAAGCGAGCGTACTCCAAAAAAAAAAATATCCTACCGTCTCCATGGCCAAAGGCTTGCGAACGCGGTTCGTGAGTCTCTTACCGGGCGTTCGAAACGCAACCGCGACCGATTTGTACAGCAGACCGTGTCGCGTTGTGCTATAGCTTGTTGGTATGGGAGCCGGTCGTTCAGAAAGCAATGGCAAGCTTATTTTTTTTTATTTTGTTCGCATGTCCTTTACAGGACAACGCTGTCAACGTCATCATCTTTCAGCTGATTGTTGAATGATAAGAAAATTTGAAGATAGGGATTAACAATGGAAGGAAACTAACACCGCATTCATATGAAACTCACTCAAAGAGTGAAGGAATGTAAAATCAATTGGAAACTCGACGAACGAAAGACAAAAGCAGATGCCAAACGAATCTCTTGACCATAATCTATGTCAAGGGGGGAAAAAAATACAAACGATAAACAAGAATACTTACCTCAAGGCAAGAATCTCTTAATCTAGATTATGTAATCTTAACGGCGTGACAAATTAAAATAAATGCAAGTTTAAGTTCAGTAGTATGAAAGACAAACGCAGATGCAAAACGAACATCTTGATCAAAGTCTATATCAAAGAATAACATATAATACAAACGACAAACAAGAGTACTTAGCTGAAAACGTGGTAATATGAACGCCATGGCAAAATAAAACAAAAACAAAAACAAAAACCAAAAAAAACAAAACATGAAACCGACATCTAGCAAGCGAAACAAGAAAGAATTCAACGCGGAAAGGAAGGACACCTGTTTTTGTTTTGTTTATTGTAAATTAGGATAAGAACAGTGATGGAAGGCGTGGTTCCTCAAAGAAGATGGAGTGGTTGACCAGCACGGAGATGGACACAGGGCATTGCAGACATCTTTGACATGAACATGCACGAGGCGGGAGGACTGGCACGGAATCGGGAGTCTGTTCGGAGGGTTGTAATAAAACGATCTTCGGCAAAGGACCTGCTACATGATCAATACAGACAGACAGACAGACAGACAGACAGACAGACGGGCCGGCGGGCGGACGGCCGGGCGGACGGGCAGGCACACAGACAGACGGATGTTTGGATGGATGGATGGATGGTTGGATGGATGGATGGATGGGTTGATGCATGGATGGACAGATGGGTGGATGCATGGATGAACGGATGGATAGATGGACAGATGGATGGATGGATAGATGGATATATGGATAGATGCCTGGATGGATGGATGGATGGATGGATGGATGGATGGATGGAGGGGTGGATGGAAGGGTGGATGGAAGG
>OY992888.1:21720545-21758045 GCA_963921405.1 Cepaea hortensis | reverse complement strand
CTTCGTTTTCCTCTAACTGCCCCTTTTCCTCGTTTCTTTCGTCTTCTTTCTTCTTCTTCTTCTTCTTCTTCTTCTTCTTCTTCTTCTTCTTCTTCTTCTTCTTCTTCTTCTTCTTCTTCTTCTTCTTCTTCTTCTTCTTCTTCTTCTTTGTACACTGTAAGACATCAATATGAATTAATGCCAAGGAAGCAGCAGTCAACATAAGCTTGTTGACATGTCCATAGTGTTTTGTCTTCAAACGGAGCAGGTGTTAGTAGTAGGGTGGGTCCTAATGGAAGAGGAAATCTGGTGCAATAAGTCATCGATGACGTAGTTTTTTTTTACTATACGAAGGGTATAGCACCAGATTGAAAACGGCCCTCAATTGACCTCAACATTTGAACTTGGTGGTTATTTTCTTGGGTCACTTCCGGTTGTCGTGATGACTACTTCCGGTTGTCACTTCCGGTCCCCGGGGGCGGGCGGGCGCGACCAGGTACCTCCGCCGGCCGCCTCGGCTTCCCCCGACCGCTTCCGTGACCATTCAAAGACAGCGAGGTAAGTCCCGGACATGTGGGATACTTATATAGATAAGTAGACCAAATAGTTGTCGGGCATCTGGATTCGAGTCCCAGTGTGGGTGTGTGTGGTGCGGTGTGCGGTGCGCTCGAGCCCCAGTCATGTAGATATTAACCCCCTTCTATGAGGAGATCAAAATCCAATATGACAGAGTGGGAAAATGATTTATTCCATCACTCGAGTTACGCCAAGTAGGCCAAGTAATGACCGCATGAATAAATTTTCCACACTGATAGCTAATTCGGCAGGTGTCCCTACCCATGTATCAACATTATGCGCTTGGTGAAAATCTGGTTTAAAAATATACAAGACATGGTTACATTACTATTAAAAAATTAACCCTAAAAAACATAATAAATGGCTAAATTTCTTGTATGTTTAGCGGAGAATAGTTATGCCAATATAAAACTACTAGGCTCAATTAATTTAAGACGTAACTTGCTAAGATTTACATAAAAATATGTAATATTATTAAACCCCTCAGTTATACCCCCTTAATTATAAAAGTAAACAGGGGGAGACTAGTCATGGCTCTTTGCTCAATCAGAAGTAATAAACTCCCCTGACCGCTAGATTTTACCTGCGCGCACAGGTAAAAGGTCACGTGCTGACCCCACCACGGCCAGCGAGAAAATACAATGGCCAGCGATCAACGCTTGATAAGCTGTGAAGCTAAACACGCCCACCGAGGCGCTCTGGTTGACCGTTAACTAGTATTATTATGCATGCAGTGCTCAATCGGACAAGAGAGGGAAAACTTGCGTTTAAGCTTGGTAAAGTTAAGTCAGCCGTTTAAAATAAAATTCAACACAAATATGTATTTCTATTTGCTGTAAATATGGAGCTTCTGTTTGATTTAAAGCAAAAGCCTATAAGTCTACTTCGACCAAAGATACGCTGTGAAATCGTCTATACCTCCAAGTAGACTATGAACAACACATATAAGCGAAAACAGCATCGTGTGCCAGGTCGACTTGCGTAGGGCGGTCATGTCTATGTTTAACGTATTTCATTCTATGTATGCAGTGCTAGGAATAGACAACAAGCAGTCTACCCACTCCTTCCCGGGAATATCTTGAGAGCTCTATGTGAAAAGGGTGTATCACCAGCTAGGTGTCTATCTATTACAGTACGTTGCAGTCAGCCCCAATATATGTTGCCCGTGTGTCATCATGATGTGCCGTGTGTGTGTGAGTGCGTGCGCGCGCGTGTGTGTGTGTGTGTGTGTGTGTGGATGCGTGTGTGTGTGGATGCGTGTGTGTGTGCGCCATCAATTACAGGACATCGCAGTCACCCTCACCATTCTGTGGAGCTTCAGGCTTCCTGGGGCAAGTTTGCAATTGTCATTTTGAACGAACGACCGCCATGTCACATGCGTCTGTGTGTGCTATCAAATACAGGACATCGCACTCACCCAGAGTATTCTGTGTAGCTTCAGGATTCCTGGGGCAAGTTTGCAATTGTCATTTTGAACGAACTACAGCCGTGTCATGTGCGTGTGTGTGTGTGTGTGTACATGCGTGCGTGCGTGCGTGTGTGTGTTATCAATTACAGGATATCGCAGTCAACCTCAGTATTCTATGGAGTGTCAGGCTTCCTGGGGAAAGTTTGCAATTGTCATTTTGAACGAACGACAGCCGTGTCATGTGCGTGTGTGTGTATGTACATGCGTGTGTGTGTGTGTGTGTGTGTGTGTGTGTGTGTGTTATAAATTACAGGATATCGCAGTCAACCTCAGTATTCTATGGAGTGTCAGGCTTCCTGGGGCAATTTTGCAATTGTCATTTTGAACGAAGGACAGCCGTGTCATATGCGCGCGCGCGCGCGCGTGTGTGTGTGTGTGTGTGTGTACATGTGTGTTCGTGTGTGTGTGCTATCAATTACACGACATCGCAGTCAACCTCAGCATTGTTTGGCTGTTCGTGTGCCAGCATGATTTTCCGTATCGTCGGCCCCAGCATTACTGCTTCCTCAGCAAGGTTGTCGTTGTCTTTCTGAACGACCGGCTACCATGATCTTCTGTAGTGTCTGTCATCAGGATTACCATTAGCATCATCGCCCGACACCAACAACAAAAATCATCATCATCACCATCATCAGCACCAGCATCATCTCATCATCATCATCATCATCATCTGAGGGTGACCGACAGGGTGACTCATCACGGGCTATGTCGGCGGGGTGAACGTACGCGAACGTGTTCAGACATGTCTTTGGGGAAAACTGGAGGATGACTCAGAGTGTACTGACAGCATAACGATACAGCCGAGACACTTTTTTAATGGTCACAGCTTATCAAATATGGCGATGCTTCCGGTCATATGACTAAGGTATACAATCGAAACACATGACTAAAACCAGGTAAAGATGACGTCACACTCGCACACATGTGTAAGGGTACAATCACGTGGCTAAAACCGATCAAAGATAGCGCTGTAGCCGGTCACGTGTCTTATGGGATACATCCGAAACACGTGACTAATGACTCAACCAGTCAAAGATGGAGTCGCACCCGGTCACATAACCAGACAGTGCATAATATTCTGTTGAATCATTCTACGCCAGCAAATAGCGTGTATAAGACGACCATCATTCACCGTCTAGAAGTATAGGTCTCAGTGAACACCAACCAGCTCACAATGTTACAAGTCGCTAACGGTAAGTTGGCTTTTGATAAATCTTTCACATTTTCGTTGTGTTTCTCCAAGTAGGCATACGGTTAACCTAACAATAGTAGTATAAAATGGTATATATGGTGCTAGACGCCTATATCTGAAGAATCAAGTCATTTCTTCATATATTATTGTAGGCTGGGTCGACATGGAATAGAGCTGGCATTTGAACTTTTGAATACAGCACTATGGTGGTACCTTAATAATATAGGTCGTAATGTGTAGTCATAGGACAAGGTGAAAGTGTACTGCGGGTTATACATACCCATTATCGATAGAAATATATGAACTGTGTAACAGAAAGTGCATGTCAGATTCATAGCTATTATCTGTAATATCCATGTCTATAACGCTGATAAAGTATCCTATTCTTATCGTTTTTAAGATACCAAGGCCCACAAAACCCTAATTAGCAAACTGTGGAGCATACTAAGAGCTGAACCATACAGCTATTGCATGGCGTGTCTTACTGTCCCACAAAATCAAGAAGCCGAGAATCCATTCGTTCATTCTTGTGATTATAGTGAGGGTGGTAGTTTTGCGGACCTAGTAACAGTTCGACTGCGGGATGTACTACAACAGAACTTCACCAAACAAGAAATAATCACATTAAGCCTGAATAGAATTGTGGAGTGCATCTTCGACTATAATCGACAACAGGATACTCCAGAACCATCCTCACCAAACGTCGAGCGACCATCATCACCGGCATCCTTAACCTTTAGTCAAGCCACACTAGCGGACGAGTATTAAAACACCTACATAAAAAACAAAATGGCCCGTTGATGTTTAAGCTGTGTTGGGGAATGCGGGTCATGCTCGCCCCATGACCTCTCAACATGATGAAATAGATAGCGTAGACGGCGCCGTCTTACTTGTGTTGTAGTCACTGTGAGCTACAGTCTGTGAAGTCAGAATACCATTGATATACGTACGCAGTCTCCTCACACCCACTGTAGTTTTCTTCGTATTGATGATTGGTCAGCTATTAAAGACAGGACTGTATGTATATTACAGCCATTTTGTTTTTTATGTAGGTGTTTTAATACTCGTCCGCTAGTGTGGCTTGACTAAAGGTTAAGGATGCCGGTGACGATGGTCGCTCAACTTTTGGTGAGGATGGTTCTGGAGTATCCTGTTGTCGATTATAGTCGAGGATACACTCCTCAATTCTATTCAGGCTTAATGTGATTATTTCTTGTTTGGTGAAGTTCTGTTGTAGTACATCCCGCAGTCGAACTGTTACTAGGTCCGCAAAACTACCACCCTCACCATAATCACAAGAATGAGTGAATGGATTCTTGGCTTCTTGATTTTGTGGGACATTAAGACACGCCATGAAATAGCTGTATGGTTCAGCTCTTAGTATGCTCCACAGTTTGCTAATTAGGTTTTCGTGGGCCTCGGTATCTGTAAAAAAAGGATAAGAATAGGATACTTTATCAGCGTTTTAGACATGGCTATTACAGATAATAGCTATGAATCTGACATGCACTTTCTGTTACACAGTTCATATATTTCTATCGATAATGGATATGTAGACCCCGCAGTACATTTTCACCTTGCCCTATGACTACACATTACGACCTATATTATTAAGGTACCACCATAGTGCTGTATTCAAAAGTTCGATTGCCAGCTCTATTCCATGTCGATCCAGCCTACAATAGTATATGAAGAGATGACTTGAATCTTCAGATATAGGCGTCTAGCACCATATATACCGTTTTATACTACTATTGTTAGGTTAACCGTATGCCTACTTGGAGAAACACAACGAAAATGTGAAAGATTTATCAAAAGCCAACTTACCGTTAGCGACTTGTAACATTGTGAGCTAGTTGGTGTTCACTGAGACCTATACTTCTAGACGGTGAATGATGGTCGTCTTATACATGCTATTTCCTGACGTAGAATGACTCAGCAGAATATTATGCACTGTCTGGTCATGTGACCGGGTGCGACTCCATCTTTGACTGGTTGAGTCATTAGTCACATGTTTCCTATGTATCCCATAAGACACGTGACCGGCTACAGCGCCATCTTTGATCGGTTTTAGCCACGTGATTGTACCCTTACACATGTGTGCGAGTGTGACGCCATCTTTAGCTGGTTTTAGTCATGTGTTTCGATTGTATACCTTAGCCATATGACCGGAAGCATCGCCATACTTGATAGGCTGTGACCATTAAAAAAGTGTCTCGGCTGTATCGTTATGCTGTCAGTACAATCTGAGTCATCCTCCAGTTTTCCCCAAAGACATGTCTGAACACGTTTGCGTACGTTCACCCCGCCGTACTGCAACGTACTGTAATAGATAGACACCTAGCTGGTGATACACCCTTTTCACATAGAGCTCTCAAGATATTCCCGGGAAGGAGTGGGTAGACTGCTTGTTGCCTATTCCTAGCACTGCATACATAGAATGAAATACGTTAAACATAGACATGATCGCCCTACGCAAGTCGACCTGGCACACAATGCTGTTTTCGCTTATATGTGTTGTTCATAGTCTACTTGGAGGTATAGACGATTTCACAGCGTATCTTTGGTCGAAGAAGATTTATAGGCTTTTGCTTTAATTCATTCAGTCAGAAGCTCCATATTTACAGCAAATAGAAATACATATTTGTGCTGAATTTTATTTTAAACGGCTGACTTAACTTTACCAAGCTTAAACGCAAGTTTTCCCTCTCTTGCCGATTGAGCACTGCATGCATAATAATACTAGTTAACGGTCAACCAGAGCGCCTCAGTGGGCGTGTTTATCTTCACAGCTTATCAAGCGTTGATCGCTGGCCATTGTATTTTTCTCGCTGGCCGTGGTGGGGTCAGCACGTGACCTTTTACCTGTGCACGCAGGTAAAATCTAGCGGTCAGGGGAGCTTATTACTTCTGGCTGAGTCAAGAGCCATGACTAGTCTCTCCCTGGTTACTTTTATAATTAAGGGGGTATAACTGTGGGGTTTAATAATATTACATATTTTTATGTAAATCTTTGCAAGTTACGTCTTAATTTAATTGAGCCTAGTAGTTTTATATTGACATAACTATTCTCCGCTAAACATACAAGAAATTTAGCCATTTATTATGTTTTTAGGGTTAATTTTTTAATAGTAATGTAACCATGTCTTGTATATTTTTAAACCAGATTTTGACCAAGTTCTTAATGTTGATACATGGGTAGGGACACCTGCCAAATTAACTATCAGTGTGGAAAGTTTATTCATGCGGTCATTACTTGGCCTACTTTTTCCGGTGTCAACACCACGTGTAGATTTTTATTAACGATTTTTCTCTTTCACGAATTATTTAAAAATATCAGTGATTTTAATTTTGTGGAAGTGAATTCGATAGTGTATCACCACGTGTAGATCTGGATTAAAATTTCCTCTGTCACGGATTATTCAAATATATCAGTGATTTCAATTTTCTGGAAGTGTTTTCCATTGTTTTCACCACGTGTATCTGTATCTGTGCTTCCGTATTGAAGATTTCCTCTGTCACGGATTATCGAAGATGGAAAACCAAATTGTTAAACGTGTCAAAGTCAACACAAGTGAAGGTTTCGAAGGAGGAGCTTTCCATCAAGCGAACACACTTGTGTTTTCTATATCAGGACCTCATGTATTCCGGTTCAACTACTCGCTGATGGCGAGCGTCTTGAGGGGGCCTTGCGGGATTGGTAGGGAAGGGATAAAATCCATCTAC
Organism: Cepaea hortensis; assembly: GCA_963921405.1. Taxonomy (NCBI): domain Eukaryota; kingdom Metazoa; phylum Mollusca; class Gastropoda; order Stylommatophora; family Helicidae; genus Cepaea; species Cepaea hortensis. The sequence continues at coordinate 21,751,104 of OY992888.1, read as the reverse complement.
CGCTTTCAGGACCCTAAAAGATGGTACGCTACGCTAACACCGGAAGCAAAGGCGGCTCATTATGAACGGCTTCACGGGATGAAGCATGAACTGCAGGATCCTAAAGTAACTATTGTAATTGAAAACATAGAGAAGGAAAAAAACCAAGGCTATGATTCACTGGATGCCTACAACCGCAAAGATTGAGACAGTGAAGCAAATAGCCGCGGAAATTTCGGGAGATATAAACGCGGAAGTGCATAACTGAAAAACAGCACGGACAAGTGGTTGTTTCTGTGCAACCCGAAAGAACCTCTGCCACATTACGTGGACATGGAGTTGGACGGGGTAGAAGACAAGCTACACCGTCTCTTCATCACAGTTCCAGGGCGCCGTACAGCATGTACAGTCTGTGGGGAAGACTCCCACTGGAGTAATAAATGTCCAGCCAAAGTACAAACCCAGAAGGCACCTATACTGGCACAAAAAGTCACTTCGAACTCCCAGACAGATCAACATAGTAAGGAGGATGAAAACGGTTTCCAGCTGGTCAGTCGGAAAAGGGGACGCTCAACCAAGAGCCTGTCTGACGGTGAGAGCTCGACACCTCCAGCCTGCCAAACACATGTTACCACGCTGCCGCCTCTCAACAACCACGACTACCCTACACCGCCTGAAGCGCACAGGTCAAACAAAAAGAAATGCGTAAGTAATTATACTGAACAGATAACGACCAGCGCCATGACCGAAATAGACAGTGATAACATTAACACACCACCACCACAAAGAAACCTGTCAGATTCTTCACCACGCCTCGTTATTGACTTAGAGATTTCGAGCCCGGCGAAGGAATCTACTGACAATCTCCAGAAATGATAACAGGAATACAGACAGTTTTGAAACAAGAAACATAATTATGCCCAACCGTTTCTTATTTTACAACAAAAATGGCAGCGGAAATTAAAATAATGAGTATTAATATTCGAGGTATAAGATCCAAAATTAATCATCTTATACTACTCATACACAAATATAAACCTGATTTCATACTCATTCAGGAAGCTAACGTTAAAACCGATGAACACGCATCATATATCACAACATGCTTAGGTCTAAGACACTCATGTTTTAGTCTTAGTACTCAACATATCGGATTGGGTACAGCAATAATACAGACATCGGACAGGTGGCAGATTATAGAGAAGGACAGGGACTGCCAGGGTAGGATAGCTATAGTACAGGTGAGAAATAACATAAATAAATACACAATTGTCAACATACACGCACCGCCTGACTACAGAAATCTGCCGCTCTTCTACCAAACACTGGAAAATTTATTATCACGCTCATATCGGGGTCACAACATCATTCTAGGGGGTGATTTTAATTGCGTAATTTCGGCGCACGACCTTATAAATGGAGATGTAAGATGCAAATTAGAAACACAACGGGGGAGGAGGAACATCAATTAGACACATTGCAAACAATTTTAGATATTCATGGGCTAACAGACGCATACAGGCAGATGCACCCCCATGGAACAGATACAACACACACAAACAATGCGCATAACAGAGCAGCGCGATTAGATAGAATTTATGCGCCCATAACACATCATATAACACAAGTCAAGCATTTACAGGAGACACTGAACTTCACAGATCATCATACTACCTAGTTGCAACAATAAACACAGTACAAGCAACACCACATCTTAGAAGATCTCCCCATTGGAAACTGAACTGCACACTTTTACAAAATCAGGACTATGTAGATTGCATAACAAAACTGATCCTCACATACACAAGCGATATACCGGAGGGTAAAGCGCAAGAACTTTGGGAAACACTTAAACAAACTATACGAGAGAGAACACAAACACTAGCAGCAGTAATACACAAGCAAAAACTACAACAAGAAAAAGTATTGGAAAATGCAATTAAGCTCTTACTACAGACAGACAAAAATTCACCACACATCATAGCATTACAGGAAGAATTAGATCTCCACAGACATCATCGATTTCAGGGGGCTTTACTGCGAACAAAGTTACAAACTATAACACAAGAGATTCCGAGTAAACAATACCTAGCTTTAGAACAAAACATACAGCGCATCAGACAAATAGGCCAGATAAGTGACAGGGAAGGAAATATACAAGTCAAGCCACAACAAATAGCCTTAGCCTTTGAAGATTATTACAGGAACCTTTATACAGAGGAAAACACACAGGCGCACGTGCAAGAACACTTTATGAAATTCACAAAAGAGCTCACACAGGAACAGAAACTAACACTAGATACTGAATTAACACTAACAGATATAACACAAGCGGTTCATGGAATGCAGAAGGGCAAATCGCCTGGCCCTGACGGTATTACTGCTGAATTCTATCGGGTTTTCTTTCCTCTTCTAGGTCCCCTTTTACTAGCAGTATTCTCTGAATCTTTCCACAAACATGAACTCCCATCCAGTTTCAACATGTCTTACATCACTCTTATTCCGAAGGAGAACACTGACAAGATACTTTTAAAGAGTTACAGACCTATCTCGCTTTTAAATGTAGACTACAAGATTTTAACAAAGACTTTGACGAATAAATTGAAACCAGTAATGGCATCTCTCATTCATGAAGACCAGCAATGTAGTGTACAACATCGGAATATCCAGCAACACACACACTTCATAAGGGACATCATCAACTACACACATCTGAAAAACTGTCAGTCCTCAATTCTCTCTTTAGATCAAGAAAAAGCATTCGACAGAATATCTCACTCATACCTCCACAAAACTCTCTCACACTGCAACGTGGAAAATTATTTTCGGACATGGGTCAAAATTTCATATTTGAAACCGGAAAGTCGCATTCTATTAAACCATACCCTAACAAATTCTTTCAGGTTGACTAGGTCAGTGAGACAGGGATGTCCCTTGTCCCCTTTACTGTACGTTGTCGCTCTAGAGCCACTTCTAGAAAAGATACGACAGGACAACAATGTCAGGGGTACGTTCATACCAGGGAAGGGTGAACAAAAGCTGCGTGCTTACGCGGACGATACCATTTTCTTTCCGACCACTGAAAAATCTATACGGATCATTTTGGAGACGTTCTCTTTTTTCGGCAAAGGGAGTGGGGCAAAATTAAACGTCCAAAAATCTACTATAATGGGCTTAGGCAAATGGAAAAATAAGGCGGATTTTCCATTTGACTTAACATCAAACAATCTTATAAAAGTGTACGGAATAGTCTTCCCATGTCAACCAAATCAGACACACAAAGACACTTGGCAAAATCTAGAGAAGAAAATAACAGATATGTTACAGAGATACAAATACACAACAACTACCATATTTGGTAGAAGTACCATTGTTAATACATATATAATTCCAAAAATACTATATCTGTGCACAGTCCTAGATCCCCCACGTCAAACTGTCACAAACATAAACAAAGAGATTAGACGCTTTGTGTTTGGCAGCACCATCTACAGTATCAAACATACTACACTCATGCAAGACAAAAAAGATGGAGGTATCGCCCTCCAAGACATAACAACCAAAATACAAGCACTTAGGATCAAACACGTAGGTGAAATCCTACAACACCCAGAAAAACACCCTTTAGCACACTATTACATTGGAATTAGGCTATCTTCTTTAAAACCTATTAGGAATACATCCTCACATTATTTTGGCACTCTCCCAACGTTCTACAAAACATGTATTTCAGCCATTAAAGGACATGAAAAATTACTACACAAGAAAACACATACAATCTACAGGCATTTAGTTAAATTACAAGCAACTCCGGTACATCTCAGAATTAAAAGAGGACATAGATATTTCATAAAAGATTATACCGAAATTTTCTCTAATATTCACAACAAGCAGATTACTCCAAAAGCAAGGGAAATTACATATAGACTTGTTTACAGCATGACCCCAACAACAGAGAGAACAGCAAAAATAACTAAACAAATACTACAGTGTCAGCTTTGTAGACGGAACGTCCAAGAATCAGAAGAGCACATCTATTACGAATGCAACACAATCATGCCAACAAGAAATCTCCTACAAAACATCCTAAACACTCATTCGAAACAAAGAACAGATGTTTACAAAGCAATCATGATAAATTCCATTCCTTACTCCACACAAGACACCCACACAAAGCTACTTGTTCTATTGGCAGAGTACAGAAATCTTATATGGACATTAAGAAACAAAGCACTATACAATTACAGAACAATCAACAAAGAAATTGTCCAACAACTTTATCAACAAAAAGTCGCAAACATTCTAATCTTAGCCCAACAAGCGCAAATCTCATAAAATATTTGGCTGAAGACAGCACATATTACAGAAGAAGCAAATAACTTGTTTTAAATAAAGGATACTACAACTGTAAATGTATTTATTGATGGTATTAATAATCTTACAATTATATTATTATTATTATTATTATTATTATTATTATTATTATTATTATTATTATTAATACTATTATTATTACTGCTACTACTATTATTAATTTTCCCATTATTATATTTGAATGTGCAACATGAAATATATTGTGGATGGGTGTCTGTGCCGTTGGCAGTAACATATGTATGCGTCTGTGTGTGGATGCAGGTGCGTGTGCGTGTGTGGTGCATGAATTTGCACGCGCATGTGTACGAGTGTGTGTGTGCGCGCACTCGCGTGTGCGTGCGGGTAGCAGTCTTTAAACCAAGTCGGTATCTTAAGTATTAAAATGATGTTATACGGTAATGATATGTTTCAAAAGAAAAATATGCACCACCATGTATAAACAAATTCGATGAGCCCTTTAAGTACCCAGTAAGCTAAGGTGGCTTTTAGTGGCCAAGTTTTAAGTCCTTCCCATTGTATATAAAACCCAGACACTATCACAATTTTGGACCAATTATCTCCCTGGGGACAGACCATGGACCCTAATTGCTAGTAGTAAATCCCTGATCCTTGTCCCTCAAACAAACTACATCATGGACTAGAGCGGCACCCTGAAATTTGTCATCAGGCAACAACACCAACGACCTTCGCCTCGGGAGCTTAGTGACCCAGAAATTACAAGGAAGCCACATTTTAATGGAAATGACAGTTTAAAGTTTTATTGTCCAAGCGCGGGGCATTTAAATGTACTGCGGTCTCCAGAAAGCATGAGATTGTGTGTGCGTGTGTGTTTGTGTGTATGTGTGTGTGTGTGAGAGAGAGAGAGAGAGAGAGAGAGAGAGAGGAGAGGAGAGGAGAGGGAGAGATGGACAGGTGTTTCATGCATTCCGCTTGCGGAAGTGGAAGTGAAGGATATGCAAGGAATGTGTATCTACATGCACTATGCCACAAATGTCATATTATCATAACTGTATATATGTATGTATATGTTTTATTCACAATGTCACACTTAACACTAACAAATGGCAACGCTCTGTAATATACACAAACAAAAGAAACACACACTACAACTTGTAAATACACATTGCTTTGTATGAAATAAAAGTTGGGGGGGGGGGGGAATATGGGAGAAGAACATTTTTTACTGGTCTTATAAGGCCACATTAAATGTACAGGAATTTAATCACACCAAAAAAAAAAAAAAAAAAAAAAAATTACTTGGCCTACTCGGGGTAACTCGAGTGATGGAATAAATCATTTTTCCACTAAGTCATATTGGATTTTGATCTCCTCATAGAAGGGGGTTGATATCTACATGACTGGGGCTCGAGCGCACCGCACACCGCACCACACACACACACACACACACACACCCATACTGGGACTCGAACCCAGATGCCCGACAACTATTTGGTCTACTTATCTATATAAGTATCCCACATGCCCGGGGCTTACCTCGCTGTGTTTGAATGGTCTCGGAAGCCGAGGCGGCCGGCGGAGGTACCTGGTCGCGCCCGCACGCCTCGGGGACCGGAAGTAGTCATCAGGACAACCGGAAGTGACCCTGAAAATAACCGCCAAGTTCAAATATTGAGGTCAATTGAGGGTCGTTTTCAATCTGGTGCTATACCCTTCGTATAATAAAAAAACTACGTCATCGATGACGTATTGCACCAGATTTCCTCTTTCATTAGGACCCACCCTACTACTGGTGTTGCCCAAAATAATTTACCCAATTCTGCATATGGTAGACTCTCCTGCAAAAAATAGTTAACGTCTTATGTACCAGGCAACTAACCATTTGTCCATTCATGATATATTAATCTCTCCACCGTTATCCGGCCGGTTGGTACAGTAACTCACGTTATTTCAAATGTTACTTTAATTCCTTCTGTACCATTCATCCATCATGTGCCATGCCGGTAAGCGCGGGTGGTCATGTTCCGCCATCTCATTCTATCACCAGTCATGGATCTTCTCCGTGTTCCTGTCTGGACCATGCCACGTGGCCAAGTCATCCAGGTATTTAATTCTTGGTCTTCCCCTTGGTCTGTTCCCTTCGATCTTGCCAGTTGTAACCAAGTTCTCCAATCCATTTCTTCTCATAACATGCCCAAAACAATTTTGACCGTCTACGTCTAATGTCTCTAATCAGTTTACGATCTTCATTTGTTTGTTGAAGGACTTGTTCATTGGTTTTTCGGTCTGTCCATGGTATTCTTTGCATTTTCCTCAGAAACCACATTTCCACAGCCATCAACTGTTTTTCAGCTTGACTGCTCATTGTCCACGCTTCACATCCATACAAAAGTACAGGTTTTATGTAGCACTTCAACACTCTTTTTCTCGTTTCAATTGATATCTTTTTTATTGGTCAGTAAATAATTCCTGTCATTGAGTATGGTCTGGGGCTGCTGACAGTATCAAAGAGCCAGCTTGAAAGGTTGGAGCGCGTACAGAATGCTGCCATGTGGTTCATCCTGGGGTTCACAAATTACACACCAATTGCATGCATGAGGCATATCCTGGCGCTACCAACAATGACGAATAGGCATAGGGTCCTTCAGGCCAAATGATACCTGAGAGTTGCCGCAGACAGGGAGCACCCGCTGCATGCAGCAATGGATATGGTCAAGGGTCATAGACAAAGACGAGGCAGGCCTGGATGGCACAGGCGGAACTTTTTATACGTCAGGTGTGTGATATAGAGACCATTGTGAGATACTTCCAGCCACCTCACGGCCTTCGACTCAACTCAACTCTGTCCGCATATTAGTTTAACAAGAAAGAAAAAAACTCACGAGAATCGTGTAGAAGAAAGTGAATTAATTACTCGTAAAAGCAAAACAATTGGGTGATGGTTGGAAATCAAAAAAGTTAACAGTGCATTCAGCATTCGGTTTATACGATTTGGATGTCAATGTTAACCATGTAATTCTGTCATTACTGTCATTGTTGCGTTTTATCTTTCTTTCTTTCTTTCTTTCTTTCTTTCTTTCTTTCTTTCTTTCTTTCTTTCATTTGTCTATTTTGTGCTCGAAATAATATTTTAAAAAAGCTAACAGTGCATTCGCCACAAGCGGTCTGTTCGGACAATTTAGATGTCAATCCTAGCTTGTAATACTGTCATTTAACAGAGCATGTGTATCATTATATAAGAGCAAAGGGCAATTTTCCCCGAAAAAATACCATTTCCCAGCCACCCAATTTGTCGTCATTATGGATAATTCATTTCCGCCATAGAGCAACGATTTTCACACCATTCGGCGCAGAAGAGCGACAGCAAAAGTGTTTAGTGCCCACATGCATGGCGAGAAAGCACAGAACACGTTATGGTTGTAAGTGTCATTTCTAGCTTTATTTGCTAGTAATGAACGGTGTTTTCCCCAAAAATTACAGTTACAAAAGGGCCGGTTTAAGTTTGAAGCATGGAGGCTCGATTGATCACTGTCGATTTGCAATACACGGCGAATTCTTAATGACATCCGTTTTGTTTTTGTATCGCGTTGTTGTTTGTTATAGTAAATAAATAGAAACTCCGTTGGGAAGTGGTTAAACCGCATGCCTTGCGCTGCGAAGGTTGTGAGTTCGATTCCGGGCTCCATCATAAGGTTCACGAGTGCAGTTTTGTAGGATGACTCATGGGGGTTGTAGCTGGAACTAGGGAGTTCGTGCTTTGTGCGACGCTTTCGGAATTTCGCCCTGCGAAACGAGACCGAGCCATAGGGGGTAAAACCCGGTGCAATGAAGTCGACCTTGAAATCCCTTTGTATTCAGAAATATCAGTTGTTGGAGAACTCTGGAGACTATTCCCGTTTTTGTTAAACTTAGCTGCATATCCTTCACAGGACGTGGCAGTCAACTCCAGCTATTTTGTTGTTAGCTGTTTTGATTTCTTGGCAAGTTTACATTCAGTAGTTTGTCATTGCTTTCTGAACGATCGGCACGCATACCATTGTATGGAAACCAACGCAAGACGGCCTGCTGCCAAATCCCCCGCAGCTGTGTTTCGAACGCGGTATGGCGGATTACGAATTGCGACAGTAACCCCTTCACTACAGAGAAAATGTAGTACCGAGACCCTTAAGGGAAGAAAAAAAAAATAGTAACAATATAAACCGATTATTATGGTAACCGTTTCTGTCTAAATCAGTTGTTAGTGTCTTTTTATTAATGCTCGCACGTTTTTAACTCACACGTAGTCCACACACGTGATACTACGTCTAGCAGTTGCCACTACAGGCGTGCACGGGAGTGATTTTGCTTGTGGATTAGCTTTCCCTATTCCCAGTGTCCCTCGCCATCAGGCGAACCCACTCCGACTTCTGAGATTCTTGTAATTTACGTCCCCAGTTCAAGGACGAGAATGTTTATGGAAATCAGTTGTTACAATAACTATTTATACCCAAAGCACGTGTTGTTTTAATTATTTCACTTAACTATTTATAGTCAAAGCATTTGTTACTTTAACCATTTCTATAAAAATCATTTATTTCTTTAACTGTTTATGTCCAAAAAGATTGTCACTTTAACCATTTCTACAAAAAAAAAAAAAATCGTTTGTCGCTTTAACTATTTCTTTAAAAATAGGTTGTCATTTTAACTAATTTTATACAAATCAGTTGTTACTGCAACTATTTCTATAAATTTCAGTTGTTAAAAAAGAAATAACTGTTCAGTCTTCAGGAAATAAAATAGTAAGATTGTGTACAGAAGGTAGCCTTTTGCAAGATTAAAAACATACTGACTAATAGTTGAGTTCAGTTGAGTTGAGTTAAGAACCGACATCACTGCACTCAGGACATTCCCATGCGTGCTCCGTCCCCTCGTTCAACAGCCAGCGAAGAGTCATACTACTAATCGTTCCCACCGCTATCTGATTAAAAGTTCTCCTAGTCTTCCCTCTCAGTTTTGAGATTCTTCCAGAACCCCTGCCGATACCCCGTTATCTCATTCTTTCCACATATGGGTTCTCAATCTGTTCCTCCGCCTCCTCTACCTGGTCCCACAAGCGCACTACCACCCCCCCCCCCCCCCCCCCCTTGTCCATAGGCAAGATACCACCACGAGGTGCATTCCCTGCTAGCCTATCAGCCTGTTCATTCCCCCGTATCCCCGCATGGCCAGGGCAAAATATCCATACAATTCTCACAATCTGTGACCTCTAAAGCGACGAGAGCCATTCCAGACGAAACATTCCTTTCTCCACCTTACTAAGCATACTCTTTGAATCCGTAATGAACACAACGTGTGTTGCAGTGGTCTCGTCTAGCCACCGGAATGCCGCTGTTACTGCCTCCACCTCCATTCTCATGCTGGAGGTCGTAGTCTCATATGCCAGACTCTCCTTTTTCAAGACTCGCCCATTAGCCTTTGCATTAAAGCCCCAGCCACTACGTCTGTTTCTCACCACTGACCCATCGGTGTAGATGACTATGTCACCTTGATGTGTTATACGGAAAGAAATATATGTTAATGAGGAAAACATTGGAAGTGGAGGAAAATTTCGAATATCTTTGGTCATTAATTACCAACAACAATGACCCAATGATCGAAAATGGGTGCAATAAGGCAAATCAACTCATTGGACAAATGGCACCAATACTAAAGAACAAACATGTATCAATAACTACTAAGAAAGCACTTTACAACACAATATTCGTGCCACCTCTATGCTACCAATGCCAAACCTGGACAATGACAGAAAAAGAGAAAAGAAAAATCACAACAACAGAAATGAGGTTCCTGAGAAGAATACTCAACGTATCAAGAAGAGATAAGATCAGAAATGAAGAAATCAGGACTAAAGTGGGAGTTAAAGCAGCACTAGATTTTATCAGAAAGCAGCAAGTCAAATGGTTTGGCCATGCAAGTAGGTTACCAGTCAAAAGCATGCCACAACAAGCAATGATGTACAGACCAGATGGAATCAGTGGAAGAGGTCGACCACGTAAACGTTGGACGGAGGGAATAGCAGAGTCCATGAGAATATCGATATATGAAGCCCATACTCGGGCACTCTCACGAAGTTTGTACTTCACCTCGACACCGCAAGGTACAAGAGGAACATGATGAGATGAGATGAGAATGACCCAATGAAGGAAATTAAAAGACGAATATCTATTGCTTTTCAGAAACTAACACAACTGAATAAATTGTGGAGGGACTCAGACAGAACTACAAAAATTTGATTTTAAGAGCATGGATCTTTCCCATTGCAACATACGCCCGTGAGACCTGGACACTTACTATGCAAGCTGAACAGCGCATAAATGCCTTTGAATATAAATGTTATAAGGAGTTCTAAGAATATAATGGGTAAAGAAAAGAACAAATGCATCTATGCTGCAAGAGCTGAATATTGAAGAAGGTTGGCTACTAAAGACGATAAAACAAAGAAAATTGAAATATTTTAGTCACTTGAAACGTCACGAAAGTTTGAAGAAAACAATAATGGGGGGAGGGGGGTATATGCCCGGGAATAGAAGAAGAGGAACGCCAAAGATAAGGTGGGTGTAGGATGTGGCTGATGATTTCAAAATTGGTGTATTGGACGCGGGACGTTTTGCTTATGGGAAGGTTGTTATAGGAGCGTGGTTCTGCAAAAGAAAGGCTACTGAATGAATGAATCAATCAATCAATCGATCAATCAATCGATCAATCAATCGATCAATCAATCGATCAATCAATCAATCAATCAACGAGTACGGTGTGTTCTTTGCAAGTATCACCAAAGTCTCCCAGATATGAAAATCTGTACCGCATTCGTATTTCAGTATGTAATTAACTCTTATTACACAGTTAAAGAACTTATTAACCAAAAAATTGAAGAACAACAAAGCTGTTGGTGAAGATGAAATCTCAGGAGAAATGCTCAAAGCAGCAGATGAGAACACCTTACAACGTTTGTTACAGCTGATCAATGAAATCTGGCAAAGCGAATCCCCACCACAACAGTGGAAAGATGGTGTAATTTTCAAACTGCCTAAAAAGGGCGATATGTCTGATTGCAATAATTGGCGTGGTATCACTCTATTGTCAGTACCAGGAAAACTTTTTTGTAGCATGTTACTTGAGAGATTGAAAAAGGCGATAGATGAAAGGCTCAGAGAAGAACAAGCAGGCTTCAGACCAAAACGGTCATGCATAGACCACATTTTCACCCTCAGAATAATCATTGAAGACTCCGTAGAATTCCAGTCGAAACTAATCACAAACTTTGTCGACTTTCAAAAAGCCTTCGACAGCATCCACCGTCCTTCACTTTGGAATCTACTTAACATCTATGGTTTTCCTACCAAATATACCAACGTCATAAAATCTTTCTACAAAGAGACACGTTGCTGCGTAAAAACAGAAACAGGCAACTCTGACTGGTTCTCAGTCGAAACAGGAGTGAAACAGGGTTGTGTCTTATCACCGATGCTTTTTGGAATAGCTATCGATCGGGTCATGCGCAAATGCACAAGCAACACAAATATGGGTATCCATTGGGTTGACAAAATTCTAGAAGACCTGGACTTTGCCGACGACATGGTGCTTTTGAGTTCAACACATCCGGATGCCCAAGAGAAAATAAACCACCTCCAAAATTTTTCAGGGCAAATTGGTCTCCAAATTAACACCACAAAAACAAAGACTATTGATCTTACCAACAATTCAGATGAGACCAAATTGAACAGCTACGTTCTTGAAAAAGTCAACAGCTTCACATACCTAGGAAGCAAAATGACATCCACAGGGGACTCAACACCAGAAATATCATCTAGAATCGCACTGGCATCTAGTGCCTTCAATAAACTGTCAAACATCTGGAAGTCAAAGACACTCAGCAAACACACAAAACTTAAAATCTTCAACTCTTGTGTGATTCCAGTGTTAACATATGGATGTGAAAGTTGGAAATCAACGGTAGCTTTAGATAAAAAATTAGACAATTTTGAGAACAAATGTCTTAGAAGACTTCTAAACATCCACTGGACAGACTTCAGAACCAATTCGCAAATAAGACAAGAGACTAAGCAAGATACAGTATCCAATTTCATAAGAAGACGCCGTTGGAACTACATCGGCCATGTACTCAGAATGGACAAGACAAGACTCCCCTACCAAGCCCTCATATGGTCACCGGTAGGGAAAAGAAAACGGGGAAGACCAAGAGAGACCCTGCGTAGAACCATCATTAGAGAAGGCTCATTCAATGGCCAAGTAAATATCCAAGATCTACAACAGATAGCAGCGAACCGCCAGGCATGGAGAGACAGGACTTCTGCCCTATGCGCCGCCTTAGGCTCAAGAGGAAAGACTAACTAACTAACACGAACAGGCAAAGTAAACAAGATGTGTGACCAATAACAGAATAACATGACGATCACCGAGACCAGATAATGTCCGAGGATGTTTGCTTTACCCCGTGGATTCATAGTTCGGACATTCTTACGGTGTTTATTGGCTAATTAGCGATGTGGAAGGGACTATTTTAATTCGGTATAACTTAGATACAGAATTCTAATTTTTTTCAGTTAAAATTTAAGAACCTGAGTGCTTTTTGTGATTCGTTTCAGATTACTTTAGGAGGAAATCCTGGAACAGAGATGGCGGTTTGTTGATCTACATGGTTTGTACCTAATCGGGGTACAGACGTGGATGCAAGTATGGATCTCACCTTCCTAATGCACTGAAGAGAGACGATGAAGAATCAGCCATTGACCACTCAGAGCTCAACTGTACCACTCAGAGCAGAAGCTGAGTATAAAACAACTAGCCTCAACTCACCAATCGCCAACAATGTTTACCCAGGAAATTGACTAGCAGGAGAACTCTATCTGTAGTTAAAGAAACGAAGACGGTCAATTTTATTCGATTAGGCCCGAACTTTACATGTTGAACCAGAGTACTACCGAGACCAACCTATATAGACAGTCAATGTGCTTTTATACATTTTGTGATTTCGGGATATAAATATTGTGCATATCGTCACAATCATTTATTATAATTTTTAAACTGTATCAAGGAATTAGTTATACGTTTATCAGAATTACGTATGTGCAGCTGTGTTGAATATTAAAGTGACAGTGCGATATCGCTATCTGGGGGAACCAGATCAGGAGAGCTATGTGGCAGGGATACTACTCGCTTTCAGTCCAACAAGAGTGAGCATTCTCCTCTCTGAAGGCAGTGTCTTTCCTGTGCTCTCTTGGCCTTCTACTAGAAAACCTTACCTGATACCTTAGTGGAATCCTACCAGATGTGTCTGATCCAGTACTAGGGAGTCTTGCGAGGCATTTATGGTTGTCAATACGTAGTCGGCAACAACGATTCGGGGATATCTATCTCCCATCTCAACTTAACATACCAAACACGGGTCAGTTGGACTGAAATGTTGACTTCTCGTCGTTAACTTCGGAACATAAATTACAAGTAGCTCAGAAGTCGGGGCTGGTTCGCCTGGTGGCGGGGGGCACTGGTAATTTGGTAAAATAACCAACACGTAAAATCAGCCCAATGTAGACTACACACGAGTTCAAAGCGAGCTAATGCAACAACAACAAAATCATTTAAAAAGACGATTGAGGCTTTTGATCTTAAATGTTGCAGTTTGTAGACCAAGAAGAAATCGACAAATACTGACATTCTACAAGATCTGAACATCAACTAGTACTTCCTCACAAACATTGCTATGTTCTATGGACACGTTACGCAGCACAGTGGCTAGGGTAGGGCAGTGGTGCGCGGTGTGTTTCCTGGAGGGTGTGGCGTGGTCCCTGCGAAGTGTGGCGAGGTTCGTGGACTGTGTGGCATGGTGCTTTGAATGTGTGGCAGAGTTTCTTAATGATGTGGCAGGGTTTCTAGAAGGCGTGGCCTAGTTCCACCAGCACAGATGGACACAGGTGAGTACAGATACATTGGGCATGAGGGTGTAGGACATGGGGGGGGGGGGGTGGGGGGGAATAAAGGCCGCGCCTAGCTAGTGCAGTCTCCGCATGCTGTGCGGGTTAGGGTGTTTTTTTTTTCCCCCAGCAGAAGAAGATCCACACCTTACCGAGGATTCGAACCAGGGTCACTCGAATGAGAACCCGACATTCTAGCCACTCGGCCAGGTGTAGAATTTTTTTTTTTTTTTGTAAATCGGGAGCAAAGAGAACATCCTAACCTGCACAGCAAGCACCGACTGCACTAGCCAGGCGGCCTTAATTCTTCAGGCTCAAGCCCCCTCCACTACCTCCTCCTACACTGCACATTACTATAGACAGTAAATGACAGTGGGGTTTTTTTTTTGGGGGGGGGGGTGAGGGGGTGTCAGGAGGAGAAAGGGCAAGAGACCAAAAGACATTTTGACAGATCGTGATGAGAATGAAAAGAAAATCGATGAAAGACATAAAGAAGTGGCAGGAGAAATATTTCGGTCACATTAAAAGACATAACACTCTTACAGAAAAAACCATACTGGAAAGTTAAGCTGAAGCAAAGCAAGCAAATGGTAGACAGCAATACCTGTGGTGATATAATATCAAGAGATGGACCAACAGCAGTCTGACAGAATGTATAATCGAGGCGAGAGACAGACAGTGGTGGAGATCCATTGCAATTTCACTGTGGAGGCAGCACATGGTTGATTGATGAGAGCGGCGTTCTGCGAAAGATGAGATGATGACACGGCAAACAACATGAAGGAGCTTAACATCCCTAAAAGTTACCAAACTCACTTAGAGAGGCCCCAGTAGGTGAGACTATTCAAGCCTAGAGTAAGTAAAATACATGACGCATACGTCATTCCAGTTAGTCAGGCCTTGGTCATATATGACTGAGCTACCGTTTGACAGTAGACAGTACTACCTGCTTTCTTTTAGTGCCGAATGATTGTGCACGTTTCTCACCAAACCCGTCACCCCACATTGTGCTAATGCTTTCGAGCAGAAAGGTACAGTTAGGAGGATACCAGCACTTTCCTTATTGCGAGGAAGTGCATCCTACAGACTGAATGTCATATCAGACAGACCAGGCCCTAAGTAAAGTTTAGTCGGCAACTGGTCTAGTTCCGGACAGGCAGACATTTAGATCATTGTTTTGCTGATTTGCGTGTGGGTTCGCTTATGGTGAGAGTATATTGGTAATAGAGAAAGCCAACCCATACACAAAATTCCGACCAGTGCACTCCCTAGTAGTAGTAACTACTGGTAGTTATATCACGTGTGTGGACTATGTTTAACTTCAAAGCGAGCCATCGAAGAAAAAATAAAACCCTCTTTAAATAGGCTCCAGAAGTTCGTGATGAGAGAAAAAGGCTAGCACGTTGATATAATCGTTAGAGGACTACACTGATAACGTCATGAGCCCAGTCGGACGAGGGTTAAATGTCTACGCTCGCCGTCCGCTAAATGAGGCAAAGATTGGCCATCTATTCCTCCGTACATTCAGACCTACAAAATGTAATGGTCGTAACACTTCACAGACACCCCAACAACAGGTCCCTGTTTCGGAACTAGGGGAAAGAAGAAGGAATGTGATAGTGCGGGAGAAAGTGAGTAGAGATACAATCCCCACCGCCAGACCGCGTGACAGTTCATGATATATGACGTAAGACATCTCAAAAACAGCATCCGCAACACCCCGCCTATCTACATTATCCGTTGTTTAACCCGCGTTGAAAAGGTTAAGCAAGCGGGTCTGCTGGCTGCCTACCTCAAGGTTATGTTAAACAAAATAACACTGGAGTATTTTTGCTCGCCAACAGGTTCGGGCTGTAGTCGCTTTATCGTGTTCTCCCTGCATCGTGACGTCAATCCTGTCTGGGCGGAGATAAACTGAAACACAAATATGTACACCCAGAAAAGAAAGCAGCTTGAGCGATGCAGCGATAGAACAAACAGGAGGGAAGGAAGCAGAATGATTGAGATGGACAGATAATGCAGCGTGTGACTTCATCCATCCATCCATCCGCACGTGATGAATGAGATGTAAATGGAATCGTGGCTGTATCCACATGTGTTAATTGAAGCCGTTCCTCTTTTTCTGCCTTGGAGCTCTTGTTGGATTGAAAGCTCTGAATGAGTTAGTTTTTTTTTGTGTGGAGTTTATGCCAAGTAGTCCTGTCTTTTGCCAACGTGTGATTTCAATGTTTTTCTAAATAACATTTACGTCCGCTTACATACATATACACGCACATACCACACACACCCAGACAGACAGACAGACAGACAGACAGACAGACAGACAGACAGACAGACAGACAGACAGACAGACAGACAGACAGTCGGGAACTGGAACTTATATGACTACTTATATGAATTAAATGAGATGCTCCCCACCAGGGACTGGGTGAAGCCGGGCCGGGTCAGACGGACAGATAGACAGACAGACAGACAGATAGTCAGGAACGGAAGCTTATATGACTACTTATACGAATTAAATTAGATGCTACCCACCAGGAGTTGGGCGAAGCCGGACCGGGTCAGACAGACAGACAGGCAGACAGATAGTCGGGAACGGGAGCTTATATGACTACTATTATGAATTAAATGAGATGCTCCCCACCAGGATCTGGGCGAAGCCGGGCCGGGTCAGACAGACAGACAGACAGACAGACAGACAGACTACCTATCTATCTATCTATCTATCTATCTATCTATCTATCTATCTGTCTATCTATCTATCTATCTATCTATCTATCTATCTATCTATCTTTCTATCTATCTATCTGTCTGTCTGTCTCTCTGTCTGCTTGTTTGTCTGTCTGTCTATCTGTCTGTCTGACCCGACCTCACCCAGTCCCTGGTGGGGAGCATCTAATTTAATTCATATAAGTAGTAATATAAGCTCCCGTTCCCGACTATCTGTCTGTCTGTCTGTCTGTCTATCTATCTGTCTGTCTGACCCGGCCCGGCTTCGCCCAGCTCCTGGTGGGGAGCATCTCATTTAATTCATATAAGTAGTAATATAAGCTCCCGTTCCCGACTATCTGTCTGTCTGTCTGTCAATCTGTCTGTCTGACCCGGCCTCACCCAGTCCCTGGTGGGGAGCATCTCATTTAATTCATATAAGTAGTCATATAAGTTCCCGTTCCCGACTGTCTGTCTGTCTGTCTGTCTGTCTGTCTGTCTGTCTGTCTGTCTGTATGCCTGTCTGCCTGCCTGCCTGCCTGCCCGTCCGTCCGTCCGTCCGTCTCTCCCTCCGTCTATCCCACCCTCTCTATCTATCGGGTCAGATCTATCTATCTATGTCTCTATCTATCTATCTATCTATCTATCTATCTATCTATCTATCTATCTATCTATCTATCTATCTATCTATCTATCTATCTATCTATCTATCTATCTATTTATCTATTTATCTATCTAGCTATCTATAGCCAGGGGACTTAACCTAAGATATAGCAATGCTACTAAAAGTTTTGTCCCATTATAGAATATTTCTTATGTTAAGTCATGTAATTACAAAATGAAATTTTAGTAAGTAAATAGATGATTGCACCCTAAGAAACTATTACAGTTGGTTGCACGGGAATGAAAGGAAGACGTGTAGAAAATTTCATCTCAATCGGATGTACCGTTATCGAACGCATCCAATACATCCCCAACCACCCACACACACACATACAGTCTCTTTTATATATATATATATATATATATATATATATATATATATATATATATATATATATATATATATATATATATATATATATATATATATATAATGTGCCATGCCGGAAAGCGTGGGCGGTCATGACTCGCCATTTCACTCGATCACCAGTGTCGTGGATCAGCTCAGTGTTCCTGTCTCGTCCATGTCATGTGGCCAAGCCATCCAGGTATTTTCCTCTCGGTCTTCCTCTTGGTCTGTTCCCTTCGATCTTGCCAGTTGTTAATAAGTTCTCCAATCCATTTCTTCTCATAACATGTCCAAAGAATTTTGACTGTCTACGTTTAATTTCTCTAATCAGTTTACGATGTTCATGTGTCTCCTGTAGTACTTGGTCATTGGTTTTTCTGTCTGCCCATGGTATTCTTTGCATTTTCCTCAGAAACCACATTTCTGCAGCCATCAGATGTTTTTCAGCTTGACTGCTCATTGTCCAAGTTTCACATCCATACAAAAGAACAGGCTCTATGTATCCCCTCAACACTCTTTTTCTCGTTTCAATTGACATCTTTTTATTGGTCAGAATGTTTTTCATCTTGCTAATGGCTACTTTCGCCATGGCGATTCTTGTTCTAATCTCTTCAAGGCATCTTCCATCAGATGTTATGACTGTTTCAAGATAATTGTACCGATTCACTTGTTAAAGAATATTTCCATTTACTTGTATATTACATTGTGACACTTCTTTCTTCCTAGTGACGACCATAACCTGAGTCTTTTTACAATTTAATTCTAACCCTAGTTGCTCACTGTGTACAACAACCGTATCTACTAATTGTTGCAGGTCCTGCGCATTGTCTGCAATTAATACTGTATCATCTGCATATCTAATGTTATTGATGTTTCGTCCTCCAATGCTGATTCCATTTATATCCTCTACATTTCTGAAAATATTTTCATTGTATAGGGACAAAAGATCTGGAGACATCACACATCCCTGCCTAACGCCTCTCTTAATTGGCTGATACTGTCCCACTTCATTATCAATCCTTATTGCAGCTTGGTGTTTCCAATATATGTTTTTTATAAGTTTAATGTCTTTCCCATCAATTTGTAGATCTGCAAGCATATCCACCATGTTGGCATGTCTAACTCTATCAAAAGCCTTTGTATAGTCAATAAAGCAAAGATGTATATCCTTGTTTACTTCTATAGCACGTTCAATAACTGTTCGCAGCATATACACAGCATTTACTGTACCCTTTCCTTCTACAAACCCACATTGTTCTTCCCCTATTTCAGGTTGTATCTTCTTCCTCACTCTTTGCGTGATAACTCTTAGCAAAATCTTTGTGATGTGACTCATTATAATAATTGTTCTATGTTGATCACATTCCAAGGTTCCTGATTTCTTTGGGATTGCAATAAATACAGAGTTACATAATTCAGGAGGTATATCACCAGTATCATATAATGTGTTCAGCAGTCTGGTGACTTGCTCTACTCCAAATTCTTCTAAAGCTTTAATCATTTCTGTTGTGATGTTATCTGCACCGGGGGCCTTGCCAGCTTTCATATGCTTAAGAACATTTCGAACCTCCATCTCCAAAATTGGCGGTCCTTCATTATTAAATCTAATATCATACTGTTCGTCTCTGTTATCATCATAAAGGTGTTTCACATAATCTGTCCATACATGTAGAATCTGGTCTTTTTCTATTATGATTTTGCCATCTTTAATTTTTAGAAACCCTCTTGATGTACTTGTTCTTTTATTAGTATGTTCCTGAATTCTTTTGTGCACTAATTTGGTATTTTGGCGGTTGTGTTGGTTTTCAATTTCTAAGCACTTTTCCTCAAGCCATGCTTCTTTTTCCTCCTTACATAATATTCTGACTTGTCTGTGAATTTCTTCATATTTGACAGAATTATTTTTGTTGAGTCTTCTTGTTTCCATGAGTTGTAAAATTTCTTCAGTCATCCATTTCTTACGACCCACCTTCTTTAATTTTGGAATAGTTGTTTCTGCAGCCACATCTATTGAATCCTTCAACGTTTCCCATTGATCATCCACATCCTGGAATAGGATATCTAGATCAGACAATATTTCAAATCTGTTATGTACTTCTATGTTGAATTTGTTTCCTTTTTCATTACTCAATGTACACAAATCATATTTAGAGTTTCCTGTTATATACTTGACTTTCTTCAACTTTATCCTCAATGTTCCTGTGAGTAATCTGTGGTCACTATAACAATAAGCACTGGGAACTGTTTTTGCTACTGTTAGCACGTTTCTAAATCTTCTGCTAATGAGAATGTAGTCAATCTGGTTTCTAATCCTGCTATCAGAACTCCTCCATGTCCATAATCTTCTAGGTTGTTGCTTAAACCAGGTGTTTCCTACAATCATTTCCTTTATTTTTTTTTTTTTGCCCACTCTACGAGTCTGTATCCTCTTTCATTTCTCTCTCCTAAACCATAGTTTCCTACTGTGTATCTATCCCCTTGATTTCCTACTTTTGCATTGAAGTCCCCTATTATGATGTTTATTTCTGAATTTTTACATTTCTTTAAGGCAGACTCTATGTCATTATAAAATTCTTCTACACTATCTTCACTGGATTCTCCTGTTGGGGCATATACTTGAATAATATTTATGCTAAAAGGTCTGCCACTTAATTTAACTAGTAGAACTCTGTCCGACACGGCCCAATATCCTTGAACAGATTTTGATGTTTTCCGGTCCAAAATAATTGCCACTCCCCTATGACGATCTTCACCTCCAGAATAAATAATCTTGAAATCTTCATCTATCTTGATGCCTGCTCCTGTACATCTTGTTTCGCACATATCTAAAATATTAATTTTTTCCCTTTCAATTTCTTGTTTTATGTTCTCTAATTTTTCGTCGTCGTTTAACGTCCTAACGTTCCATGTTGCTAATTTTAACATCTCTGTCCTTGTCTTGCGATGATCAGTCTTTAAGCGAATCATGATGTACTAGGCACTTTTAAAGAGGTAGTTTGCCGTTGCTTTCCTCTATGGCAGTGACCGTACTGGTCGGAGGCCGGAGCCATTGACTCAAGAAGAGCTCCTCTGCCTGCCGTCGTGAAACTCGAGACCATGACCTACAAATATCTGTCGGCTGCCCTCAAAATTTCATCCACCACCTGCCTTCCGTGGCTTCTTTTGAAAACTTCCAATAAAAGAACACAAAATAACATCACATAATCCACAGGAAAACACTATTCACAGGAAATCCATAGGAAATCACACGAAATCCAAAGGAAAACACTAAATAGCGTCCCCCCGAAGAGTAACGCGTCATTTTGTCGCCATTGTACCGGAAGTATATATATATATATATATATATATATATATATATATATATATATATATATATATATATATATATATATATATATATATATATATATGTGTGTGTGTGTGTGTGTGTGTGTGTGTGTGTGTGTGTGTGTGTGTGTGTGTGTGTTGTTTTTTTTTTATTTAACAAGAAACAATATCTACTGTTAAATCTAACTTGCAACAAGAAACCATCTCTAAACAACCCTTTTTGTGTTAGGTTTAACGGTAAAGATTGATAGACAAGCATTAATAAAGAAAGTGAAACAAGTTGTTCTTCAAGGTGAAGATCTCCCCCTATACTATTGCTTAAGAATACGTCAACGACATTACACAGAATATCCACAACCATAGATATATCTCCCTGTATGCAGATTTTTAAATAAATCCTGCATGTATACGTATGCAATATTGCATTCTAGCACTTGAAAATTGGTATACGAGTTGAGTGGTCAAAATCAACCAACAAAGAGATAAAGACTCTTCTTTTTCCTCTTTCGCTCGCTTGAAATTTACTGTACTCGTATATATCGGCCATGCTATCTCTTGTATAAACTTCAATGTCATTGTTAGTTCACTCAGTGTTCCATAGAGTTTATCTTCCACTATTGTTTCTGTATGCCAGAAGATTTGCCTATTATATGTAATATTCGGGGCAGACTTACAGATCAGCTTGCTGTCTTCGGCGCCAATCCACATGTGCTCATGACTGATTTGACAATCTTGAATGTTGTAAACATGTGGTTGTGTAGTCTCAGAATAATCATTTGTTCTGCTGATAATCATCTTGTGCTTGTCGTGGTGGCTGTCTGACTTATTTAATTAATCTTTTCTTCCAGTGGTATGCAGGTGAAACCGCTTCGAAATCCTCGGGAAAATAATTGAAAAGTGCGCAAAACTAATGAATTATCTCATGTGCCAAAGAAGAAATAACCTAGGAGAAGGCAGGTTCGGAATATTAACATCTTCTTTGATAACTTGATCAAAAGTGTTAACGCGTGCTCAACTCACTGAATACCAGCCCAATGCAAACTATCGAGCAACAAGAAAACAGATCAATTTGCGAAGCTGAGGAGATCTCTACAAATATTTATTTAAGCATTGTATATGAAACTGCACACACTCCTATGGAAGGACCATAAATAAACACAAATGTATTATTTGGCGCTCATCAGAGTAGAAAAAAAAAATTAAATACTAAAGGACACACTAGATAACAATAGGCCTAAATTTGAAAGATACAGTTACCGACAGGGATTCAAACATGTCAACCTCAAATGACAACAATGCCTCGCTAAGGAACAGGAGCTGTAGTCATTTTGAGACGACAGGTTTGAATCCCGGTCGGTAACTATAGATTTCAATGTTTATGTTCTCTAGTGTGTCCCCTAGTCTCTATTCCTTTCTTCTACTCCCATGATCGCCAAACAACGCTTGTCTTTATTTACAAACTGCCTTGGTTGTCTCAAGGGGCTCCCTGACTGATATCTCAGCATGAAAGAACCAGTCGGATAAAATACCACAATGTTTCTTATGACCTACTTTCATAGCAAGATCGGGTGTAACTGGACAACAGGACATAACAGTTTGAAATAGCATCTACATAACAAGTTAAGAGAAGTTCATTGTGTATGTGTGTGGACTCGCGTGGGCTCGCGCGCGTGCGTGCGTGTGTGGCAATAGCCTCATAACGGTGAGTCAACTTACAACAATGAATGTAAACAAATATGGTAGCAATCAACTTCATTCCATCAACAAGTATACGAGAATGACATGCACATGAAACTAACTACAGCTTTTATTGGAGACATTAATTTAGAGTAGTTGTGAGTGCAAATGAGGAAGAACTATATTATAACCAGTGTCGGGCTGGGACTAACAATATTGATTGCCAAGATACAACGCTATAAAAAAGGGCATTAACGTATTAACATATTTTGTAACGTTAAGTAGTGCGTAAGGGTTATGGACGCAGTTCGTAATCCCGCATACCGCATTCGAATCACAGCTGCGGGGTATCTGGCAGCAGCCCGCATTTTTTAAAATAAAAGTGGTATGAAGGCTGATCGTTGAGAAAGCAATGGCAAACAACTAAACGTAAACTTGCCAAGAAATCACAAATAGCTAACAAATGCTAGGGTTGACTGCTACTTCCTGTAAAGGATATGCACCTAACTAATTTGTTTACCTTAGTAGGGCGCACTTCTTCGAGAGTTCTACAGGGCACACTAGCCATTGGGCACGATGTCATACTAGTTAGCCAGCCACTGATTATAAATATTTCAAGACGAGATATGATTGCTCGGTTCTATTGTGTTATACGTTAAATGTTTTGCAGATCCTTTACAGGACATCGCTGTCGACATCAGCATCTTTCAGCGGATTGTTGATTTCTTGGCAAGATTACGCTCAGTATTTTGCCATTGCTTTTTGAGCGACCGGCTCCATACTCTCATAAGTCACTGGCGCGTCTCGAACCGCTTCCAATTCTCGTTCGCTCACGTCAACCAGGAGAGTATTCGGGGTTACGGAGAAAGCTGTAAACACTCGACCAGGGAGACCGGCGTGTTATACGTTACACGTACACACACAAAAAGACAACAGCAGTCTCTAAGAATCTCTGAGGTCAATGAAAAACAACGTGAAATACAAATTCACTGGTAGTATTGGACACATACAGAAGTAAAAGAAAGAAGTAAATAACAGAACTCAACAATCATCTATAGATTAGAATCTGCTGCCTCCAAATGACGGCAAGCTATTTGATTTACCCACAGAGATCCCACGGGAGTCGCGATAGAACAGTGGCTTGCAGGCTAGTTTGTCCGGTGGTCATGTATTCTAATCCTCATCGAGGTGGTTTGTTTTTAACTAACCTGGGCTCCTGGGTCCAGCCAGTCTAAAATGGGTACCAGGCCGACAAGCAAAGGCTCCAGACGTAATATTGACCGCGTCGCCCTTTGAGTGCCGGTTGGTCTGTATGGGTTAGCATCAATATACACAAATCTATGTCCCATGCAAAGACTCTTGTAACCTGGCAAAGCCTACACACCGCAAATCTCTTACGTCGTAGATTGGACGGCGCATTTGGGAAAAGTCCCGTAATTGATAGCGGCAACGCGTTACGTGTATTGTTTAAATCACAAACTGGTCACATGTTAAGGCTGCGGAGGCAGTTGTCATTCATTTGCAATAGCCAACTTTGTGCGAACAAAAAGACCTGATAGAGTTTAAAATTACTGTCGTAGACAATTCAAATAACTGTGTGAATCTGTGATTTGTATATTTCAATTTGAAGGATCTTATTGCTTTAGTTTATGTTGTTTGATTTTCGCAGTATGTGCCTGACGATATGCAGGGAAATAACGTCATCATCATCATCATCATCATCATCATCATCATGTACTAGACCCTCAAGCGTAGGAGGTCATGTCTCGCCATCTCACACGATAATTATAGTTGGGGATCAGCTGTGTTTTTTTGTCTCGATTACGCCGTGTGGTCAAGCCATTTAGATATTTACTTCTCTGTTTAACTCTTGTTCTTTTCCCCTCAATCTTGCCAATTGTCATCAATTTTTTCCTGTTTATTTCTTCTCATAACGTGCTCAAAAATCCTATTGTCTACGTCTAATTCCTGTAATCAGTTTACAGTTTTAATTTGTTTCTTGTAGGACTTGCTCATTGGTTTTTCGGTATGTCCATTATACTCATGTGCATTTTCTTCAGAAACCAAATTTCCACTGCCACATAAGCAAGGCAATAAATCGTTTGTGTCCGTTATTCAAATAAACTAATACGCATCAGGGGTGAAAAATGGTCTTTTACTGTACTTTCTTTTACCATCTATCCAATGCGCCTCAATGCGTCAAAAGTGTCATTTACATTACCAGATTTGCCCGTTGACTGATATCTCTGTGTACTACTTCAAACACGTTTCGGTATCAATTAATCATCATCTTGTGCCGTGCTGATAAGCGTGGGTGGTCATGTTTCGCCTTCTAAACTCAGCAAACCTGACATCGTTTGAGTCTTGAAAGGGGTTGGGTATGTAGTCGCCCTTATCCGAGAATGCTAAGTATCTCAAAAGATCAGTGTGATGTCATTAAATACGATGGTTCACGAGAGTCGAGGGAAATGAACGAGCTGATAAACTGGCTGGCCCTGCACCCCCTGTAGATGGCCAGCCCATGGATCGTACCGATGTTATTAACGTCCTTAAAGATATGGCGAGAACAGAGGACTTTGACGTCAGAGAATCCACATCGCTGTCCAGGATGAAAGACGTGGGAGTAAGTATTGGCACGGCCAGACGAGAGAGGTACATCGGAAAAAACGAGGTGCCTCGTCAACCAACACAGAACTGGCACTATTAGCCACCAGACACTGATGCATGTGCTGAGGGGAGGATCTGAGCACCTATGGATCTGTCCGGAGTGCAATGAAGATACCCCAGCTGATAACTGATGGTTTGGGGTAAAATGCAGGGATCGAACCCGGTACTTTGTTAGCCTGGAGCGGACACCGTAACCTCTCGGCCACGTCCACCCCCCACACAACAGAGTGTGAGTTATGTCATGGTGGTTTCAGCTCAATGAAGGGACATCCCGTACATGTACTTGAGGACAAGCAGTGTACAGACGCAGGAAATTGCAGTTCACGAGACCGAGTAACCGCCGTAATAAGTGGGCAGCGTCGTAGTTAAACAGAGCAGGGCACTCACTTGTCCTGAAAGGCGGACATATATGTCAAAGGCAAAGGTCACCCATCACTCTTGTGGAAGTGGAGAGAGAATTGTAACATACTCTTCCCATGAATACGTGTTTTAGCAGGTAAGTAATCTGAAAGTATGATCACAGAAGATGGCAGAATAGACAGAGAAATTGAAACCAGATGTTAAAAAGCATACGCGCTTATACAGTATATCAACTATCGGTCATACTGAACCATCCAAATATACCTATGTCCGCAAAACGATAGATAATGAATAGCATTTTTACACCAACACTGTAATTTCAATGTCAAACTTTGACATTATCCAAACCACACTTACGCAAAATCAACATCTGCGAGATGAGATGCTTAAGAAGGTCTGCCAACTTGACTATCCGAGACCCAGTAAGAAATTATGTTATCAGACAAACAGTGGGATCAACACCTTGTGTCTGAAAATCAAACGGTTCTGCCATCTCGTTAGAATGCAACACCATCAACTACCAGCACTGGCGCTACATCAAAGACATTGTACAATCACACGGAATGACACTATCTAGTGCCACCCATCAGGCACTGGAACGTCACATATTCCTCCCCATGACGCTTGACTGCAAAAATGGAAGATGACGATGAGACATCTGGAATGAGAAATGACACGTTCAGAAACGGCATGCCAGTCTTCGGATTAAACAACCAAACATGATATGACGTGTATGAAGGAAGACAGGCTTATTCAATCTTGATTTCTTGCTTTGTAAACAGTGAATTAACTGATTACGTGGGATGATTAATCGTCTTATGCGACTTCTGTATCTACCAGGGGCTTATATACAGTAGTTTTCCCTATGCAACCCCCTTTAATTTGTTATGTAATACTGTATAATACATGTCTGCTACTATATTAACATCTTTCAAATCGCAACTGTGACACACCCCTGCGTTCCATTTTCCACCATCCATTTTTGTTACGTCCAAACCTACGTTTCGTTTGGCACTTTTTTTTCTCGCATATCCTATTTACAGGACATCGCTGTCAACACCACCATTTTACCCTGTTGTTGATGACATGCAAAATTACGCTCAGTAGTTTGCCATTGTTTTCTGAGCGACCGGATCACATACCCCTGTAAGGAACTAACGCGACGCGATCCGCTACCGAATCTCGCGCAGCTGCGTTGCCCCAAGTGGATATACGGGATTACGGAGAAAGTCAATAATCTCTTCGCCAGGGAGATCGGCCGTTTGGCACTGAATCTGTTAAATTAGCAACTGCCTGTGATGTACAGCGTTAATCTTCCGCAGCCTTCCACCGCGGTTTTCCTGTTTTCGCCTTAAATGTGTTCCAATGGCGGATGGTATAACAGTTAAATTGAGATTAAGGTGATGATTATAATTAAAACGATTAGTACTGCATTTGTGAACACAAAACCTTCGGATCGCGAGACTGGCAGCGCAACTACTTGGACACGGAGACACCCAAAATGGTGATTATATGAACATTTGCGGGCGCATCGGCGAAACCATTAGGAACCTGCGCTGACAATGGCATTAGCGGGTAGAGGAGAGTTCGATTCCTGGACTAGCCGTTCGCTATGGTAGGGAAAGACTGATCACCGATTCCTCCGTGCACTTCACTCTTCAAAATGTGATGATCCTAGCACATCATAAACCTCTAGCAGGTTTCGCTTTTTTTTTTAAATTTAATTAATTTTGTTTTTAACCGAATATAGTCTTCAGTATTAACATGGTGCTTTCATTAACGTTGTCTTGAGTGTAAGAAATTAAAGGCTCGCTTTATCATCATTTTCAGAGTGTTAACGTGATGCTTGTATAAATATTGTCTTCAGTCTTAAAATTGTACTTTCATAAACATTGTATTGAGTGTAAGATGTTATTAGGCAGATAGTGGGAGCAAGACCTTGTGTTTGAAAATTAATGGTTCGGCCATCTCGTTAGAATGCAACACTATCAACTGCCAGCACTTACGCTATATCAAAGAAGATCTGATACGAGAGCAAGAGACCTACAACCGTGGTCAGACTGCGAGAACAGGAAGTTTAAATAGGTGTGGCCAGGCAAGGAAGCCAAAGAAGATTAATAAACCAACACAGAACTGGTGTCGTGAGCCGCTACACGCTGTGGGATTTAATGAGGAGGGGATCCGAGCACTTATGGACTGAATGGTTCGATGTCCAATGAGGGTGATCTGTTGACTAACTAACTAACTAACTAACTAACTAACTAACTAACTAACTAACTAACTAACTAAATAACTATCTAACTAACTAACTAACTAAATAACAACCTACCTAACTAACTAACTAACTAACTAACTTGAGTGTAAGAAATTCAAAGGCTCGCTTTATCATTATTTTCAAAGTGTTAAAATGATATGTGTGTGAATATTGTCTTTAGCGTTAAAATGAGACTTGTGTGAACATTATTTACAGTGTTAAAATGATGATTCGACGCTTAATACTTTCACAGTTTTAGTCCGTAAGTATATTCTTATTAAAGTCCTAAAGTGAGACTTAACTGATTCATTGCCAATGGATAATATCTCGCCAAATATCTTATTTGGAGAAAGGATGATATAGGGTATATTTTTAATGACTGTGGGGTTTTTGAAAATATTGCTATTCCTAGTTTTGTATTACCTTTTATGTTGCATGAATTCACAGATAGTGTGAAATCGGCTGCTTACCCAATATTATTTAATTTTTCATTTTTCATTATAATTTAAAACAATCTAGAAAACAGAAAATAGGCAATAAGTAACTAAACCTTTTCGTTCTTGCTAGTAAATTGTAAAAAAAAAAAAAATCTTACCTTACGAGTTACTGATTGTTTTTCTTTCTTCTTGGAAATACTGTTAGTTGTAATTTTAACAGTTTATGCTAAATCCCTCCAGATCTTTTGGAGACGTTCTTCGCTACTGCTATGTATCTTTCTTATCTTCCTTTGAGAGAACCCGTTCGAGGTGAATGTGGGCTACTGATAACCCAGTTCTAGTCTGTCTGCCAGTGCCAATTCGCGCGCCACCAGATTTTGAGCGTTATGCGGGCTAAATTTAGGGACGCCAAAATAACTTTCCCCCAGCTTGCATCGAGTGGTGAGTGGTTGGGAGAGAAGTGCTCGTCTGTGTTTTCCAGATGAAGAGGGGAGTCGAGTGCGTCAGTTGGCAAACTGTTGAGCGACTAAACACGTTCGTAATGAACTTCATATTTCATTTTCTCAATTTATTTAATTTTAACAGTTCAAGTATTTAAAAGTAAACATATAAATAGGCAGGGTAAAATATGATTGAAGAACATTTCATGAAATTGGTTCTTTGAAGTTAGAAAAATAGTTCTTGCATATTACATATATCCAGTTTTATCATACAACTGCGAATATGGAGCAATTAGTAAACAGGTAAAAAAAGAAATCCATAAAAGCCTTGGAGATGTGGTTTCTTCTTCTTCTGCGTTCATCCGGAGTCTTTTTCCGGACGTGATTGCGTTGTGCCTGTTTACAGCTGAGCTGCGTTCTTGCGCCGTTAGGCCGACACATCCGACTTCTGCGGGCATTTGTTGACCGGGTTAACCTTCCCGGGGGTGAGATGTGGTTTTATAGAAGAATGCTCAAAATTAATTTAACAGCCAAAATCAGCAATCTGGATATTATGAGGGATGTTAAGTCGCAAACACAACTTATAACAAACACCAGAAAGAAGCAGTCATAATTTTTGGCCACATTGTAAGAAGACAAAGACTGGAACACTTGACAACCGGAAAGATTTATGGAAAGAGAGATAGAGGAAGCAGTGCTGTGCGGTAGATTTTCTCAGTATGATGCAAGTCTTCGAAATGCCGCCCCTTACATGTTCTTTCTCCTTTAACAATGCCGCCCCCTTATTAAGCCCCCTTACTGTGCCGCCTGATGCGGCCGCTTCTCTATATCACAGCACGACACGGCTCTGGGAGGAAGACAGAGTGAGAACATGTTTGACAGTTTTGTGTCAAGACTCGGAAGGGGGTCAACACACGAAGAGATCCATGCCGTCGGGGATGGTAATTTGTGGAGAGGCATGATTGTCCACGCCAACCGGAAAGGCACTGGATAATGAAAATATGAAAGCTAGATACGTTGGGTGGTAGGTAGTTAAGTGATTATATAAACACGTAGAAATGTAGGGAAGGCAGGTAGGTATGTAGATTACGTCATCATCAGTATCATCAACATATGGCAGAACGTCGCTCACGTTACGACCTGCGAGAAGACTCTTGATCCCTTGTCAGTTCCTGTAACATGCATCTTCGTGTATACGGTGTCTTCAATGTCTTGTGTCCATGTTCAGGCTAGTTCACCACTATCTCTTCTTCTGGGAACCATGGCTTCCATCACTGCTCTTTCCAAATTCCTATGACATTTAATATAGCTAAAGTATTTCACTTTCCAGGATATGATGTTTATGATGGTCTACAAGGTGTGGACTGCAGCCAGTAGGGTCAGGATCGGCTAAT
>OY992888.1:21648045-21718045 GCA_963921405.1 Cepaea hortensis | reverse complement strand
AAATAACTAACTAACTAACTAACTAACTAAATAACTAACTAACTAACTAACATGTATATGTATGTGATGGTGTGTATATGCTTAGGTATTATAACTTCCACACAGTCTGCCTTAGGAAGCTATTGACGATTAAATGGCAAGACAAGATCACAGACACTGAAGTTCTAGAAAGAGCGTCTATGCCCAGTATCCACACTCCACTAATGAAAAATCAGATTCGCTGGGCTGGTCATGCCAGATCACAGGCGCCCTAAACAAATTATTTTACTCCGAGCTGCGTTGTGGTAAACGCTCCCAAGGCGGCCAGAGGAAATGCTTTAACGAAACTCTGAAAATCTCACTGAAAGCTTTTGGAATTCATCTTGACACCTGGGAGACTGCTGCTAAAGACCGTAATTCGTGGCGTACATCATTACATAATGGTGCAGTTACATGTGAAGCAACCAGGACTGCAAGAGCTGTGAAGAAAAGGCTGGACAGAAAAACTACTGAAGGAGATCCTCCTCCTGGAACGTCAAGCATTCTTTGCCCACATTGTCAAAGAACATTTCGAGCCAAAATAGGCCTTACCAGCCATCTTAGAACTCACGGCTCCATACTTTCAACCTCACTGGATGAAATGAATGGTCATCATCATTCTTGATGGACAAACAACAACAGGTATTATAACAGTAATGGCCGCGGTTAAGGGAGTTTTGTGGGAGATAGAAAATAACTTTTTTTTTTTTTTTAAATTACTAGCCAGTAGAAAAACAAAACCTGTTATTTGCAGTGAGAAAAAGCTAATTAAATGCTACTTAGGAAAATCGGTCTTGTATGCATGGGAAACGCATACAATAAATAGACCAGCTGAAACAATTTAATGACAGTTGACATGGTTTTTGATGAGAAAGTGCAACTACTACATAGGTGAGTATATGAGAATGACGGTCACATTGTTGATGCGTGAGGGGACAGATGGATAGGTAGGTGGACAGAATTGTAGGTTTGTAGACAGATATATTGGTGAGTTGGGAGACAGGTAGGTGGGTGGACAGAATTGTAGATCTGTAGACAGATATATTGGTGAGTTGGCAGACAGGTAGGTGGGCCGACAGAATTGTTGGTGTGTAGACAGATATATTGTTGAGTTGGCAAATAGGTAGGTGGGTGCACAGGATTGTAGGTGTGTAGACAGATATATAGGTGAGCTAGCAGGTAGGTAGATGGGTGGACAGAATTGTTGGTGTGTTGGCAAATATACAGGTGAGTTGGCAAACAGGTAGGTTGGTGGACATAATTGTTGGTGTGTTGACAGATATGTTGGTGAGTTAGCAGATCGGCAGGTTGATGGACAGACAGGCACGTTGGTGAACAGATAAGCATTTTGGTACAAATATGTAAATAAGTGGGCAGATATGTAATTGGAAACGTATGTACATATGTAAAGAGGTCAAATGGAAGACAGATAAACAAGAACAATAATTGGTAGTAAAAGATCAATTAAAGGACCCTACCACACCTCTAATCGTATTGAGTATATCACGCTGGCTCCATATTTGTATAGACAATGGACGCTCGATGGATGATATGGTTATTATCACACTTTTCACCTTTACTTCCCAGAACATGTTTTGAAGCTCATGTTAGTCGAAGCTGACCTCTGAGCCCATGTCAATATTTTAGAAATCTTGGCAGGGAAGGGAGTTCGAACACATACCAACAAGGTAGACAGGCAAGCGATTTAGATTACACCCTTACCCCTATCCCGTTCAACCTCAAAGAGAAGTTAGATTAAGGTCCATATCTGTCTCAGAATAATAATCATGTGACTGAGTCAACCACAAATAGCCGCTGCCCACGGTTTTACCCTCACAGGATATTAATGTGAAGGTGACTGTTATCCACAGAGGGCTAGCCACTGTGCTATCTGGCTCCAAGCATTGGATAGAAAGTGACGAAATAATCATGTATACTATCTACAGGGTGTATTTTTAATGACTGTGTAGTGTTTGAAAATATTGCCGGTCCAAGTTTTGTATTCACCCTCTGAAAATTTCATGCAACATAGTAGGTAAATACAAAACTTGGACCGGCAATATTGTGAAACACTGCACAGTCATTAAATATACACCCTATACAACAGTTAAGTAAAAGATCATTTTACTCACCTTAAGGATTATTGGGCACGTGGCGCTAGGCCCGTATTTTATAGACTAAACGGCACACGGTAGGGTGATATGGTTAGTATCACGCCTGCCATTTTTATTCCCTGAAACATTTCGAGGTCCTATTTTAGGCTCCGTCGAACTGGGACCAAGGTATTTTTTTTAAACCACCCGGATGCGGATTCGAACAAATAACCACATGGCACGCTGGCAGTATTTAGCCACTACGCTAACGTGGCTCCCTAATATCCACAATGCATGTTGCGAACATGAGAACATGCTGCCTTTTCAAATTCTTAACCAAGGGACGTTATTGAAGTCAATGCGACATTTTTTTGTTGAAACAAGTTTAGTTAGTTTAGTCGATGGATCAACATCACGACACACTGGTGTAACCCATAAGTGATCCGTTCTCCTCCTAACTCAAACATGAGTCTGGAGAAACTCAGCTCAGTGCACGAATCCGTAGCACCGGCGAGGATCCTGAAATACTTTGGGTAGTTTTTTAACTCGAAATTTTGCCCGTGCAGCGCCGTTAGGCCTCTTTTTCGATTTCCAACTGCCAAGGGATTTATTACGTGCGCAACAATACACACGGTCGTCCGACCTCACTACCCAGAGACCAGGGGAAATTTTATTACTAGAAGTTCACGTGACAAAATCCCGGTCCTCACCGGGGCTTGAACCCGGGACCTTCAGCACTCGAGGCGGACATCATACCTCGAAACCACGCATCCACCAAGGGTTTTGTTGAAACAAAAACGGGGAAAGTGGAGGTAAAGCATGCAAGAGGATAACAACGTTACAAGCGGTTTGGGCAACATCAAGTTATTGACTGGAGGAAGTTTATATGAACGCACAATTAGTTCGCATAACAGATTCCATTCCCCTATAGCATTACCCCTACCCCATTCAGCCTCAGAAAAGAAGTTATATTAGGGTCCATCCATGGCTCAGATTAATAACCATGTGACCGAGTCAGCCATAAATAGTATATTTGGTCCTGAGGATATTGAAGGCTCATTCCAGATTATCTTCTTTGTGTAGACGATTCTTGGTGATGATGATGAAGATCCCAATCAACCTTGCTGACTGAGGTATATAGTGTATATTAGTATTCTACGATAACGAACTGTTTATCTGTCTCTTTGTTCGTGTCTGTATGTGTACTTTTGAACATACAATAACAATGAAGCCACAAAGCTATTGGCTCAGCTAAATTATAGTGATTATTTCCCCTAGCTCAATATTTTCCCGAATTATTTCCCTTGATCACATTTCACACAAAAATTTCCATGACTCTTTGTTGTTATTTCACGTTATATTCTTCACCATTTTTCTATATTCTTATAGAGAATACAAGAAAAATGGTAAACTGTCTTAGCCCTTTCCTGTCACCATTGGCATGAAGCAAGGCTGTGTCCTGGCACCAACACTGTTCGACCTCATGTTTTCATCTATGCTAACGAATGCCTTCGAAAACAACGACATTGGAATAGACATCAACTACCGCATGAATGGAAAATTGTTCAATCTCAGAAGGCTGAAAGTTAACACCAAAACTACCAGCGACACCGCCAGAGAGCTCCTGTTTGCTGATGATTGCTCTCTATATGCCAACTCAGAGGCAGCCATGCAACACAATGTTTCAGCTTTCTCATATGCCTGTGCTAACTTTGGGCTCAATATCAACTTGGAGAAGACTGCATTTATGTACCAGCCAGCTCCATGGATTAATCATAACGAGCCAAATAACAAAGTGAATGGTCATAGGCTAAATAAGCGTTGTGGACAAGTTCACCTATCTTGGCAGCACTTTGTCCCAAGCTGTCACAATTAATGACGAAGTGAATATAAGAATCTCCAAGGCCAGCACGGCCTTTAGCAGACTGTACAAGAATGTATGGGACAGAAATGGAATAAGCCTGCAAACAAAGCTGAAAGTCTACAAAGCAGTCGTATTATCCACAATGCTCTATGGTCGTGAAACCTGGACTGTTTACCAGCGACACGCTAGGAAATTAAACCACTTCCACACAGTCTGCCTTAGGAAGACATTGAAGATTAAATGGCAAGACAAGATCCCAGACACTGAAGTCCTAGAAATAGCATCCATGACCAGTATCCACACTCTACTAATGAAGAATCAGATTCGCTGGGCTGGTCACTTGACTCGCATGCCAGATCACAAGCTCCCTAAACAATTTTTTTTTTTTACATTTTTTTTTTTTTTAACGGCGACCTGCTTTGTGGCCAAGGCGGTCAGAGGAAACGCTTTAAAGACACTCTGAAGATCTCACTAAAAGCTGTTGGAAGTTATCACGACACTTGAGAGACTGCTGCAATAGACCGAAATTCATGGCGTACATAATTAGGCAAGGGTGCAATCACTTGTGAAGCAACCAGGACTGCCAGAGCTGTGAGAAAAACGCCGGGCAGAAAAACCACTGCAGGAGATTCTCCTCGTGGAACATCAAGCATTCTTTTCCCACATTGTCAAAGAAAGTTTCAAGCCAAAATAGGCCCTACCAGCCATCTTAGAACTCACTGCTCCATACTTTTAACCCCATTGAATGAAGTTAATGGTCACCATCATTCTTGATGGACAAACAACATTTCACGTTAACAATTCAGTCTGTATATGCTCTAGGCACATGTCAACATGATAAGGATGCTTGAAGATCTACAAATTGATGGAAAAGATCTTAGACTTGTAAAAAACATATATTGGAAATAACAAGCTGCCATAAGAGTTGATAATGAAAAAGCCAATATCAGCCTATTAAGAGAGGTGTGAGACAGGGATGTGTAATGTCTCCAGATCTGTTTTCCCTGTACAGTGAAAGTATTTTCAGAAATAATGAAGTTATGGAAGGAATCAACATTGGGGGACGATGCATCAATAACATTAGATATGCAGATGATACAGTCTTGATTGCAGACAATGAACAGGGCCTGCAAAATTTAGTAGATGCGATTGTTACACACAGTGAACAACTGGGGTAAGAATACCATGGACAGACAGAAAAACCAATGACAAAGTACTACAGGAGACAAATGAAAATCGTAAATTGATTAGGTAAATTAGACGTAGACAGTCACAGTTTTTTGGACATGTTATGAGAAGAAATGGATTGGAAAACGTAGTGACAACTGGCAAGATTGAAGGGAACAGACCAAGGGGAAGACCGAGAAGTAAATACCTGGATGGCTTGTCCGCATGGCATGGTCGAGACAGGAACACTGAGCTGATCCACGACTCTGGTGATCGAGTGAAATGGCGAGTCATGACCGCCCAAGCTCTCCGGCATGACACATGATTGATTGATCTTGTTACAAGGAAGACAAATTAATGACTTATTTGTGTCTGCAGATGAAGACAATATTGTGTGTCTTCTTCTTCTTCTTCTTCTATCCACACTTCAGGGGTCATATGTTGTGAGAATTCTATGGATTTGTTTGCCCTGGCCAAGCGAGAGTACGGGGTGAATGAATAGGTTGATATACCGGCAGGGAATGCACCTCTTGTGGTAGATTACCTATGGAGAAGGGAGAGGCGATCGTGCGGACCATATGGAGAAGGCGGGGAGCAGATTGAGAACCCGTACGTGGAAATAATGAGATTGCGGGTAATCGGCAGAGGTTCACGAACAGTCTCAAAACTGAGAGGGCAGACCAAGAGCACCTTCAATCATATAGAGGGGGGAACGATTAGTTGTATGACTCTTCGCTTGCAGTTAAACGAAAGGACGGAGCGCGTATGGGAATGCCTTGAGTGCAGTGAATGTTGGTTCTTAGCTTAACTCAACTCCGTTATCAGTTATCAGTTGGGGTATCTTCGTTGCACTCCGGACATGTCCATAGGTGCTCAGATCCTCCCCCCAGCATATGCACCAGCGTCCGGTGGCTAATAGTGCCAGTTCTGTGTTGGTTGACGAGGCGCTTTGTTTTCCCGATGTACCTCTCGCGTCTGGCTGTGCCGATTCTTACTCCCAGGTCTTTAATCCTGGACAGCGATGTGGAATCATTGACGTCAAAGTCCTCTGTTCTCGCCATATCTTTAAGGACGTTAATAACATCGGCACGATCCATGGGCTGGCCATCTACAGGGGGTGCAGAGCCAGCCAGTTTGTCAGCTCGTTCATTTCTCTCGACTCCCGCATGTCCCGGGACGAAGATGAAGGTGACTTTACGGACAACAGACTTCCGCAGCGGTTCAGTCCACTGTCTACGTACCGATCCAGCTTCGACCTTCTGAATCATGCTCATTGAATCACTTAGTACACACACGTTGGTATAATGCTGTGACTCCAGCCATATGAAAGCCTGTGTAACTGCCATCACCTCCATCGTCATGCTGCTCGTGGTCATAGAGTGGGCACCACTGGATTCTTGAACGGTTCGGCCCGCTGAACGGGCTGTAAATGCTCACGCACTTCTCTGCTGCTTTACCACAGATCCATCTGTATAGATGAGCACTTCGGGGCTATCTGAGTGTTCATAGATGAGCGCGTTAACCTCTGCATTGACAGCGGCAGGGTTCTGCTCTCTGCACCGTCTGTCGAGTGTGATAATGCAGGAGAAAGTGCACTTAAAAGCTGGAGGCACCGGCACCCATTCCTTGCCGGGGTTGATACTGGTAAGACTGCAGACCTGTCTGACGACATCTTCCGCCCGACCCATCCATGATTTGCCCCTCTTTAGCCTGTCACCCTTTTCTCTGAATATAGAGTCATGCAGAGGGTGCTGCTCATCTGCACTTATGTTTAAGTATGCACGAGCTCTCCAGACTTGATCCTGTGTTCCATTGTCGGGAAGTCAAGGAGGTATCTCATTGCTACACAGCTGGTGTCTCTCGTGCAGCCCAAAATGATGCGCATGGCTTCGTTTTGTACCATTTCAAGTCTTCCAATCTGTGTAGGGCTGACAGTGAGGATGGCCAGGGCATACTCGATGCGTGAAAGCACAAGTCCTTGGAACAGAAGTATTAGCAGTCGTTGCTCGATATTGGCAGTCGCCATGACTCTCATTGCTGACAAACCTTTTCGAGCCTTCGTTATGACATAATCGACATGATCTCTGAAGGACAGGCTACGATCAAGCCTCACGCCAAGATATGTCATTGACTGGGTTCTACTCAAACTGCTCCCATCCATTCTTACTGCCGGCAGGTCTGTTTTCACAATATGGTTGTTTAGTGAGAACTATGTAACCGTTGCCTTTGCAGGGTTGACAAGGGCATCGGCATCCGCACACCATGAGGAAATTCGATCTAGTTCGCCCTGCATATCATTGGCAACCGCCTGTCTATCTCGACCCTGTCGATACACGAGGATGTCAACGAATGACAGAGTCCTACCCCTCCCGTCCAACTGTTGTTCAGTGATCGGCACCGTATACACGTTGAATAGTACTGGTGACAGTGGTGAACCCTGCGGCAATCCTGGACATATCGTTATCGGCTCAGAGGACCAGCTCCCGCATCTTAGCACCACCTTCCTTTGGAGCAGAACTGCAGCTATCCATCGTACAAGGTGAGGGTGCACTTTCAGTCTGAGGAGGGTTTGCATCAAGTGCTCGAACGATACTCTGTTATATGCGTCCTCTAAGTCTATGGCGGCCGCACATGTCTCTTCTCTGACCTGAAATCCTTCGTAAACATCTTGAGCAAAGACCGCTGCATTCAGCCATGACTCTTTGTTGCGTCTGTATCCTCCAAGTGTGGGCGGGAAGCAGCCGAGCTGTTCCAAGTCCCAAGCAAGTCTGTGTGCGACAATTTTCTCCAGTAGCTTGCCAACAGTATTCTGCATCGTAATGATTCTGTAGCCGCTTATCTTGGAATGGTCTTTGTTCGGTTTTGGCAGCGGCAGCAAGTAGCTGTGTAGCCATTCTTCTTTGACCTGACCCCTCTGGATACTGGTGTTGAATTCTCTGGCCAGTTCTTCCATGTCATCATCTGATATCACCAGTAGGTCACCATATCGGATGCCGTCTGGGCCTGGGGCGGTGTTAGGTGATTTCTTGAGCATCGCACGCACTATCTCAGCTGTGAGTGTCCATTCTTCGTCTGTCCCGACCCCCTCGCACAACTGAGAGAGTGTCGTTGTGGTCCTCTGTCTGGCGGGCTCGTCTTTCTGGTCAGTCTGTTCTATGTAGCGTGCAAGAAGGGCCTTACCTTTATCCGCATCCGACTTTTTCCATGCGAGGTCTGTGCCTTGAAAGTCTGGAATACCCCTACGTTGTGCAGCACCGTTCATGCTCTTGTGGAGGCGCCAGAATGTCGTAAGAGATCGCTCGGAGCACACCTTCCTGCAGAACTCGTCCCATTTCTCGGTCTTGGCCTGTTTGGCGCAGGATTTGAATAAAGTCGTCGTCCTATCGACCTCCGTCTTCAGGTTCGCCAACTCAAACTGTGGCATGTTAGCCTTTCTGGCCTTTTGCCAGTCTTTGACAGCCTGCCTCTTTCCCAGCCATGCCTTCTCGACCTCTCCATTCCACCATGGTGGCTGCAACCATCTTTCTTGTCTCCTGCGGGAGGAAGTTAGTTTCCTTCTTCTGATCTTGCTTATGGCGTCTTGACCAGTGTTGTCGTACGGGAAGGCATTTGTCTTGTTTCTTTGACTCATGGCCCCGTCTTTCTTGATCAGGATGACACAAGGGTAGTGGTCACTATCGTGGTATCCCAGTGTGCCCCACCGGCACCTTGGTGCGATGGTGGGCGACACCAGAGCCAAGTCAATGATGCTGTCAGAGTCACCTGGTCGAGTGGCTATTCTAGTGACCTTCCCATCATTCAGACAGATTAGGGCAGCAGATGCCAGGGCGTCCTCCAGATTTTCTCCCTGTCTATTGGTGATGCAATTCCCCCATTGACTGCCTCTGGCATTGAAGTCCCCACAGTAGATGATATGCCTTTCATCCATATCGAACAAACTCTGCCATTGTCGCACGTCGACCTTCCCATTTCGCGCATAAACGTTCACGATTCATTCATTACGATTACAAGCTGCACTGGTGTCATTATTCTTAATGCCTGCACTTGCAGGGCATCACTGTTCCAGGAAGACATATCGATCTCAGACACTAATATGTTGTCGCGGACCAGAATGGCCTGTCCGAGGTGCCGCCTGTTAAAAAATCCCTGAAATCCCGCGACATTTACTGTTCCGTCGCCGAGCTGTGTTTCTTGTAAGACTACAATATCGTTTCCGTACAGTAGTTTTTCAAGAATGGGTCGGCGTTGACTAAATGATGCACAGTTCCAGTACAGTACTCGAACGTGTCCGATGCCCAATCTGTCACATTTTAACCGCCTTCTGCGCGTGCCCGCCCTCTTACCACGCCGTGTTCTTGTCGGTCGTCTGGTCGTCATGTTAGGCTTAACTATCGCCACCGGGCGCCGATGATATGCCGAAGGGAGTCCGGGCGCGCGTGCACGAACTCCGTTGCACGGTCCGAACTCCATTTCACCACGAAAAACACACTTAATCCATACACATTTCGGAAAAAAACACGTTCCATTTTACGGGACGAAAAAATGTCCCGCCATCTTGCTCAAGGGAACTCACTCCCTGAGCTTAACTCAACTGAACTCAACTACTTTATGATGATTAAAAAAAATTTAAGATTCGAGAGGATCGACTTCATTACACCTGGTTTAATACCATATGGCTCGGTCTTTATCCGCAGGGCCACCTGCCGAAAGCGTCGCACTAAGCACGAACTCCGTAGATCCAGCGACGACCCCAGGTGTCTCCGAGAAAAATCCACCTGTGAACCGAAAGACGTAGTTCGGAATCGAACCTACAACCTCCAGAACGCGAGGCAAAGGTCTTGACCACTTCGCCACGGAGATTTGATGTAGTGATCATCTGCTCTCATGCATACTAAAATCTTTCATAGAACTTCTTTCATACTTCAAGTCTCCTCATTCATGCCTAGAGCATCCATCCATCATGTGCCATGCCGGAAAGCGTGGGCGGTCATGTTCTGCCATCTCATTCGATCACCAGAGTTGTGGATCAGCTCCGTGTTTCTGTCTCGACCATGCCACAAGGCCAAGCCATCCAGGTACTTGCTTCTATAGGTCTTCCGCTTGGTCTGTTCCCCTCGATCTTACCAGTTGTCACCAAGTTCTCCAAATCATTTCTTCTGATAACATGCCCAAAAAAACTGTGGCTGTCTACGTCTAATGTCTCTAATCAGTTTACGATCTTCATTTGTTTCTTGAAGGACTTGTTCACTGGTCTTTCTGGCTGTCAATGGTATTCTTTGCATTTTCCTCAAAACCACATTACAACTGCCATCAGATGTTTTTCAGCCTGACTGCTCACTGTCCAAGCTTCACATCCATATAAAAGTACAGGTTCTATGCACCTGTGTGCAACAACCGCATCTACTAAGTGTTGCAGATCCTGCTCATTGCCTGCAATCAATACTGTATCATCTGCATATCTAATGTTATTGATGTTACGTCCTCCAATAATGATTCCATTTATATCTTCTACATTGATATGCAACAATTAGTAGATTAGGCCGACACATCCGACCTCTGCGGGCATTTGTTGACCGGGTTAACCTTCCCGGGCTTCCCAGGAATCTCATTTCTGTTTTGATTTTTCTTTTCTCTTTTTATTCTAACCTATCACCTCCAAATGACGACAGCGCCTCGCTACAGGATATAACACAGCGAAGCCCGGATCCAATTCTGTGAAAGTGCTTGAGAGATAGCGGAAAACGACGGCCCGCGCTTGTCGGCACGGCACAGGATGATGATACAAACACCGCACTTTTCGATCCGGAAAGTCCGCCCTTAGCGATCCAGACATCTTTTTTGTTATCTCACAAAGGAAGTGAATCTGCGCATGACAGGATTGGAGAAAACTAATAGAGTACTGAGACTGCGATGTACATTCCTGGTACTGGCGAAGATGTACGAAGTTTTTCTTGATTGTTCTTCAACAGGGAAGACAGTTAACCTCACTGTAAGATGGGTCGGTACTTGGACAATAATATGTCACAGAGAATTTTGAATTAGGCGAGTGGGACAGCAATTTTTAGCTCTGTGATCTGTGTTGTTATCCTTCCTGCGACGACTAATTTTTTTAATTATGTGGCCATTCACGGGAAGGCTTGGCGTTTGATGTCTTTTACTTTTAGGGTTTCGCGGAAAACGAAGTTTGGGAACAGATCATTTAAATCCTGTTGTTGTTTAGAGGATAAATTATGCATGTTCTGAGTTAAAGTACTACTAAATTAGACTGCGGATGGTAGCCAAATCTTTATAAAACGCAAGCAAAAGAAAGATGACAGACGTTAGATACAAGGAAACTAAAAGTAAAAAGGAGAGTAAAAATAATCACCAACGCAATAACAGCGTAATAACTGAATAACTGTGTGGGTCAGAAGGAATGAATATAAATATTTGGGTTATGATGAGTTAATATGAAGACCTGGCTTAGGAGGAGTTAGCATAATATTAATAATTGTCTTGGTTAGAAGACAAATATAATTGGGTTGGGAGGAGTTAATAATGACTGTATGAGTTAGTAGTTAGCCTAATAATATAATATAATTAATAATAATATATGTCTGAGTTAGGAGTTAACATAATAACATAATTGTCTGAGTTACGAGGAGTTAACATAATAAATGTCTGGGTTAGTTGGAATTAACATAACTGTTAGTTAGGCGTTAACATAACCATCTAGAGTTAAAAGAAGGTAGCATAACTGTTTATGTTAGAAGTAGTAAACAAACAAACAAAACTGTCTGGTTTAGGAGGAGTTAATAAAATAACTGGCGGGTTAGGAAGAGTTCATAACTCACTGATAGAGTTAGGAGTTAACATAACCATCTAAGGTTAAAAGAGGTTAACATAAGTGTCGGGTTTAGAAGTGTTAACATAGCTGTCTGGGTTTAGAAGAGATTAACATAACTTTGTGGGGTTAGAACGGGTTAACATAACTGTCTGGGATTAGAAAAGACTAACATAACTGTCTGCAGTTAGAAGAGGTTAACATAAGTGTGTGGGGTTAGAAAAGACTAACTTAACTGTCTTGTGTTAGAAGAGGTTAATATAACTGCAGTTAGAAGAGGTTAACATAACTATCTAGCTTAAGAGATGTTAACATAACTGTCTAGCTTAAGAAAGGTTAACATAAATGTCTAGCTTAAGAGAGGTTAACATAACTGTCTGGGGTTATAAGAGGTTAACATAGCTGGGGCCAAGGAAGTTAAGTAACAACTGACTGGGACAAAAAGAGTTAAATAACTAGTATATAGCAGGTTAATATAACATACTGAGGAATAAAGAAGTAAAAACATGAGCTTGTATTCATATCAACAAAACAAAAGGCATGTATTATGTATCCTATTTGCTGTCTTTATTGGGAAACATAATGTATATTTTGTAACTTTTTGTTAACCCTTTACAGGGCAGACGCTTGTCCATTTTCTAGCCCTGAACGGGCAAGATATTTTCAGGTTCGGTAAAATTTCGGGTCGCGTTAGTAAAAACATCACAAATAAGGTGTTAGTCAACCGATTTTAGTTAAATAAACAACACAATGAAGGGAAAGCATGCAGAATATGTTACTCACGTGATTGTTGTCAGTAATCCATATATGAACACAAATATTTACGAAATACAGCGTGTTTGTGATTTTCCGTCATCTATGCGGCAATTTACAAACACATTTTCAGAATCATAATCACTTTCTTTAAAGTCCGACTCAGACTGCTAATGCAAAGTAACGCTTTGCACTGATATCTAGCGCTGATTAATAGTCAACTTCGTGCCCTTTAAT
Source organism: Cepaea hortensis (assembly GCA_963921405.1). Classification (NCBI taxonomy): domain Eukaryota; kingdom Metazoa; phylum Mollusca; class Gastropoda; order Stylommatophora; family Helicidae; genus Cepaea; species Cepaea hortensis. Next base: position 21,705,090 of record OY992888.1, on the reverse strand, counting down.
GTCATTTAAATTGAACCTAGCGAAATCTCGGCTATCACTTGAAGAATCGCCAAAATCCATTTTGAAAAACAGCGTAAAAATCACGAAAACTATCAAAAATTGTCCGTAAAAGTCCGTTAAAATTCATACTATCGCGTTTACAAATGGCGGCCACGTTGTCAAGCTGTCGGCGAAAGCGAAAGTAGCCATCGGAAGTGTCGGAAAGCCGAGAGATCGCGTTTTTACAATGCATAATAGTATCGGCCGGAATCTGCCGCTACGATCGTTTTATGGCATCGGCAGGAATTGGCCGCTGTGACCTGTAAAGGGTTAATGCCAAAAAGAAAGAAATAAGGAAACATTATTTTAACTCAGTAGTTTACTCAGAATCAGAACCACTATATCATTTTACAGTATGTTATTCTTGGAAAGAGAAAATATGAAACACAATGATTCTACCCTTTTTGTCTTCAGAGTCATAAAACATGATACACTGAGGCTGTCATTTTTGTCATCACTGAGTGACATACAGTACCACCATCTTTTAAACAGTACAAACAAGTAAGTATATTCATTGACAGAAAAATAACCATCATCATCATCTTAACTTTTGCCATCAAGCACCAAAGGGAGAAGTAATTGACCTGTGTGGCACTGGATAGTTTCATTCAGTATGATTGTGCAGTGTCTTTGGTGTAGTCAATCCATTTTCTTCTTGGATGCCCTCCAGATCAGGAAGAAAAATAGTAATGGTAGCAAATTAAAAACATCCAAGTTGGACAATGTCAGTGAATTTTTTAATGATATCATTAAGAAGTGCATCTATTTGACAGCAGAAATTGTAGTCACGACTGTGTTCAATGCAAGTCCTCCAGCGCCGATTTATTGGGGTCACTACACAGTGTGCCTGACCCGGTCGTCAACAGTCTGTCACAGAAGTTACAAGTTTTAAAACTTCCTACTCCACTCATACATTTGCTGGACTGACAGGCATTCATCACCATACTGGACCTTTATTTTGCCAATGAATTTCTATAGGTTTCACCCCTGCACTGATCAAAAACGGATAACAGAACATGGCTCCTCTTTGGTGCATGTCAGAAGTGGGGCGGCCATCTTTAAACTATACTTATGATGTCACCATGTTCATGTGCACTGTAGTGTCATGTGCTTAACACTCTTGACCCCCTTAACAACAATATTGACAGGTTACAAGCATGGTTATTGTAATTTCTGTCACACTTGTAAGGTTTTCATTTGAAGCCCCTTCATAGGTTAGACCAAATAAAACAGATCTACGTGTATACTTTACAGATTAGACCAAATAAAACAGATTTACGTTTATACTTTATAGATCAGACCAAACAAAACAGATTGACATGTGTGCTTTATAGATTAGACCAAATAAAACAGATTTACGTGTGTACTTTATAGATTAGACCAAATAAAACAGATTTACGTTTATACTTTATAGATCAGACCAAACAAAACAAATTTACATGTGTGCTTTATAGATTAGACCAAATAAAACAGATTTACGTGTATACTTTACAGATTAGACCAAATAAAACAGATTTACGTGTATACTTTATAGATCAGACCAAACAAAACAAATTGACATGTGTGCTTTATAGATTAGACCAAACAAAACAAATTTACATGTGTGCTTTATAAATTAGACCAAAGCATTTGACACAGTTCAAGAATTCTGTCAGCAATTTCATTAAAGTTTTACCATTTGATTTTGTGCTTATGGGAATGCCCCGAATGCTGTGATGTCGGTTCCTAAATCAATCAATCAATCAATCATTTGATTTTGTGCTTATGGGAATGCCCCGAATGCTGTGATGTCGGTTCCTAAATCAATCAATCAATCAATCATTTGATTTTGTGCTTATGGGAATGCCCCGAATGCTGTGATGTCGGTTATTAAATCAATCAATCAATCAATCATTTGATTTTGTGTTATTCTACGTTAAATTCTCATGTAGTTTTTTTTTTTAAATGTAGTTATATCAGTGTGGGTTTGGTGTTTGTGTGCTGACGAAAGCTTTGGTCGCAACATCCAATTTTGTCACTTTTAATCTCGTTCTATCTCATTTTTTTTCAATAAAGAAAAACATTCTGCTGAGAAGAGATGATACTTGTCAAGGATGTAACAATGCCAGAATTTCACATGCTTTCCACATTTCTTCTTCTTCTTTCGTTCGCCTGAAATATGTTTATAACTGCAATGTTGTCTCTTGTATGAATCTAACAGTCTTTTTTAGTTCATTCAGCGGTCCATAGAGTTTATCTTCCACTGTTGTCTCTCTAGGCCAGAAGGTTTGCCTGGATATGTTGTAGTTTGTGCAATCCTGGAGTATGTACTCTGCTGTCTGCGACGCCAAACCACATTTAAAATTGATGTTAATAGAAATGGATCCTGCTGTCAACAGAAGCATTTATTTTCATAAAATCATTCATGTTCACAAATGTTTTATCTTTGGCTCTCTCCCTCCTTCCCTCTTTTTTTTTTCTCTCCCACTCAATCTCTCTATCATTGCCTCCCCCTTTCTTTCTCTCCCTAATCCAGATACTTTCCATCTCTCTCCCTCACTCATTTTCTCCATACCTTACTCTCCCTCTCTCCTTTTCCCCCCCTCCCCACACCACCATTGTTTCCATCTCCCTTATTCTTTCCTTCCCTCACTCTTAAACTCTCATTTTCCTCCCTCCCTACTTCACTCTACCTGATTCCCCCATCTCTTTCTCTCTCTCTCTTTCTCTCTCTCTTTCAGTGTTTTTTTGTTGTTGTGCATATCATTTTTACAGACATCGCAGTCAACACAAGCATTTCTGTCGCTGTGATCTCTTGGCAAGTTTATGTTCAGTAGTTTGCCATTGCTTTCTGAATGACCGGCACTGATACCAACGCAACGCAGTCTGCTGCCAAATCGCATGCAGCTAGCTGTGTTTCGAACAACGCAGGTATACAGGATTACAAACCACATCCGTAAGCCCTTCATCACGGAGACCGGCCTCTCTCTCTCTCTCTCTCTCTCTCTCTCTCTCTCTCTCTCTCTCTCTCTCTCTCTCTCTCTCTCTCTCTCTCTCTCTCTCTCTCTCTCTCTCATATATACATACATACACCCTCCCCCATCCCCACCCAGTTTAGTTTAGTTAATGGATCAACATCACGGCACACTGATGTAACCCATAAGTGCTCCGTTCTCCTCCTAACTCAAACCTGAGTCTGGAGAAACTCAGCTCAGTGCACGAACTCCGTAGCACCGGCGAGGATCCTGAAATACTTTGGGTAGATTTTTAACTCAAAATTTTGCCCGGACAGCGCCGTAAGGCTACTCTTTTTCGATTTCCAACTGCCAAGGGAATTTTTACACGCGCAACAATACACATGTCCGATCTCACTACTCAGAGAGCAGGGGAAATTTTATTACTAGAAGTCCACGTGAAATAAGTCCTGGTCCTCACCGGGGCGTGAACCCGGGACCTCCAGTACTCGAGGCGGACACCATACCTCGAGACCACGCAGCCCCCCTCCCCACCCACCTCCCCTCAAGCTCTCTAATGTCTTACTTTTTTGTTCTGGTGTTTCAGACGGTGTTAGTCAGGGACAACTTGGCAGCACCACATCCTCCTCACAACCATTTGTGTCCAGAAGCTACTGCTTGCTATGGAGGTCTCATCCAGCACCACAGCCTCCACGCTGCAAGACAACAACAGCCACATGCTTCCACATACCGTTACATCTTTGGCCTCATCATCAAGCCCTGTTGTGTCCACATCTGGCCCGGAAAGTATGTTTTTTTTTCTTCTGGAGGTCACTTAATTAATTAATTTTTTAATTTCCATTATATCTTGTTAATTCCCTCTGGTTTATAATTGGGATATCATTATCATGTACCATGCTGGGCGGATGCAAGTGATCATGTTCCTTTGCAACCTTTTGTCCTCTGTATGCTTGGTAAGTTCAATCACTTGATTGTTTTCTGTGCCCTTCTGACAACGCATCCATCTTCTTCTTCCTCTGTCGGCCCATCCGACATAATTTTTCTCTGTCAACCCATCTGGCATCTTCATTCTCTGTCAACCCATTCTGCATCTTCATCCTCTGTCAACCCATTCCACATCTTCATTCTCTGTCAACCCATTCGGCATCTTCATCCTCTGTCAAACCATTTGGTATCTTCTTCCACTGTCAAACCATTCAGCATCTTCTTCCACTGTTAACCCATTTGGCATCTTCATCTTCTGTCAAACCATTCAGTATCTTCATCCTCTGTCAACCCATTCGGCATCTTCTTCCTCTGGCAAACCAGTCGGCATCTTCCGATATCAGCCCAGCAGTGGATGATTTGTTAATTCTAACATAAGGAGCTTGGCAAACCAGTTATAAATGACGAAACTACACCATGGCGTGATACAACTTTTGTCCAGCCGATCACAGCTTCCATGGGCCTGTCCCAGCTATCTAAGGCAAGACACCTGACATATATTTGTCTTGGTTACATCCATCCTTACAGGGCGTAGAAGAGCTTGGTTCTAGTCCAGCTATGATATTTATTAACTTGTCACACACAGTCAGCTTACGCTGTCTTCATTTTCATTCAATAGCATGAGATATCTGTGCAGCCATATTTCCACTTAGACATCTGTGTTACCTCTATGCATTGAGAATCTGTGCTACCATTATACCATGTGACATTTGTGTTACCATTATACCATGAGACATCAGTGCAACCATTATACAATGAGACTTCAATGCAACCATTAGACAATGAGACATTGCAACCATTAGACAATGAGACACTTGTACTGTAATTATACCATGAGACATCAGTGCAGCCATTATACAATGAGACTTCAATGCAACCATTAGACAATGAGACATTGCAACCATTAGACAATGAGACATTGCAACCATTAGACAATGAGACACTTGTACTTTAATTATACCATGAGACATCAGTGCAACCATTATACAATGAGACACTTGTACTGTCAGTATACCATGAGGCATCTGTGCTTCCTGTTATCTCTGTTAGCCTAGCATTTAGTGTCATTTTTGCTGCCTGTTATCTTTGTCTCAGTCTAGCATTTGGTATCATTTTTGCTATCTGTTATCCCTGTTAGTCTAGCATTTGTTTTCACTTCCACCCACAGCTGAAGGATTAAACAACGTGGTGTCTAAAGAGGCTCCAGCTGGAGCTCTGGAAGGTAATGATTGTTTTATAGAACTGTTCAGAAGCTTTGAATTAACATGGCACTTAAGGAACTGCAGATGTGTGATGCAAAATGTTCTCTTTGCATTTTCATTTCTTCTTCTGCCCATTGTTGAATCGTTGTCTACCTCTTGCTTGTTGTCCTTCAACCTTACTTCCAGTGTGGTTTTTTTAACGTGGCCCTTAGGTTCATAAACCGGCAACCAAAGTCACACCCAGCTGTCTTTTGCTATCTTTTGTGGCTGCCTCTATGTCCTTAAAGAATTATTCATCGATGTCTGTAATTCTCTTTACACAAAGATGCCATAAATAAAATATATCAAAATTTTTTTTGCCTGACATATCTTACTGCATCTCGTCAGGTACAAACTGCAGATTTATATATTATGTGAAGTGAAAAAATGAATGATACTTTGGCTGATATATGACGTATATCGTCGCTGATATTGTACGAATGTGCAGAACGTTATATCATAGGAAGGCTTAACACTTAACAGGAAGTCCTTCTGTTTATATATTAACAGCTGGAATTGTCTTATATAATGCTTCAATTTATTTGAGCAATCTATTATTGTTCATCAAATACAGTATATGAAATTCAGCCTATTTATTATCTCTATGATTGCTAATCAGCAAATGTTCCGTGATGGCCGAATTCAGTTATTATGACCTATCAACGGCACAGGGATTCCTGAAGAATGATTAACTCTCTTTTTCACCCACACTAGTATATGCTCAACTCCTCTATTTGCCTTTCCTTTCTACCTTTGTAGGTCGCTTGGCACTCACACTGGAGTTGATCAGTGCAGTTTAATTTGGTGTATGGAGACAATAGTTCTTTCACAGATGGAGTAGGTATTGAGGTGGTTTTATAAAATAAACCATTGTCTCTGTACACCAAATCAAAAGGCAATTATCAGTATGAGTCATAATAGGTTATAACTGTTCATTGAATGAATCGTAATAGATTACGACTATTTGAATGAAGGCTCTTTATTTTGAAAGGGTTAAAAATTAGGCACACAGGCCCGTCAAACATTCATCCCTTCTTGATCTTTGTCTCCTTTCATACATTTTTTCATTCACATACCACTTATAAGGTCATCAGAAGAAGACAGTCAACATTCTTTGTGCATGTTATAAGAAAGGGAAAGTACCTCGTGACAGCTGGAAAGTTTGAGGGAAGAAGAAAAGGCAGGAGAAAGACCAAGAGAGATGATTCAAGACAGTGAGGCATCACACTATGGAGTGATACCAGTATCAACGATGATTGGCAGCACACGGTACAGAAGGCTGCAGACAGTGCCATTGAAATAGACACTATGAAGTGCAATTGATATTTTCCCAATTAAGTATACAACAATTGATAAATGTATTTTAAAAGATAGACTTTTAAAATGTGACAAGAACCAGCCAAGTTGAAAAATTATCAAATGAACACAGTCTGGAAAATATAACAAAAATAACAAAACTAAAAAGACTTCTTAAAGTAATTTTTGTAACAATCTGCAACATCCTGAAACATGAAGAAACACTCAAGAGTGTACTACAGGACAAAATATAGGGTAACAGTGAAGGACCATGGACAACAGGTACGTACATAGCTTTCAACATGGACATACATGGAATTAAAGCGAATGGCATAAGACAGACAACTCGAGGTCAGCATGGCTGAATGGATAAGAACACGTGTTCTTAAATATCCTGTGTGCTGATGCCGAGGTAAGGAATTCAACCCTTAACACCGGACAGACAGTTGGACTAAACTGCTGACCTCTCGTCCTTGACTTGGGGACGTAAATTATAAGTACCTCTGAAGTCTGAGTGGGTTCACCTGATGGCGAGGGGCACTGTTAATAGGGAAAGTTAATCCACATGCAAAATTCAGTCCAGCACTATTAGAAGTAGTGTGTATGGATTACACTTGAGTTCAGTGTGAGCGAGCACCCAAAAAAAAGGACAACTATGGAATTAGATGACCCAGAAGCTTCATAACTAGTCCAAATGCTGAAATACTTGAATGATGATGTTTACCATGGTAGTCTGTAATGATTGCTATTATTTCCTGTAATGATTGCTATTATTTCCTGTAATGATTGCTATTGTTTATTTTCTCTTGTTATATCCATATGCAGTGCCAGTTCGCTATGGGCCCCACCTGCCTTTAGGAATCTACTCCTCAGAGACAGTCAACTCCAAAGACATTCGAGGTATGTCATTTTGATAGACTACATATACAAGATCAAGGAGCAGGTGGATCTGTTATTTTTAGGAAAGTGGTCGAGCTTCCACCCTTAAAGGTCGGGGGTTCATTTCTGGACTGGCATTCAGACCATGGGTGTAATTCCATAGTGACAAACAAATACTTTAACATTCTAAAGCAGGGGTGGCAAACTTTTTCAGCAGGCGGGCCAAATTTCAGAAATAATATTTCCTGCCGGGCCACGCACCTAATTTAAAAAAAAATTAAAGTTAACAAGCAAGCGTGCTACAGCTTCGACCACACCATCGCTTCCCACTCCACGGGCCGCAACATGACCCGTGGTGGGCCGCATGCGGCCCGCGGGCCTCGTGTTGTCCACCCCTGTTCTAAAGGCTATACCTCAACGCTGGATGGGCTGCTATATTCTTCATGCTGAATTTTGGCATTATGAAATGCACTTGCCAGTCCCAGAATGGTGTCTTGTCAAAAAGCTGTTTTACTTTATCCCTGGTTTCACAACTGAACTATGGGATTTACAAGTCATCCATATCTCGTAAATCAACCCACGACTTATAAACTCGCAGGTGCTCTTAGTCCAACCCCATATTGGCTCCTCCTCAAACAGTCAAACTAACCATGGTTGATAAATATTGAGGGCCATGATATTATAGAATATGCCATGACATATACATATGTACGTATGTGCATATGTACATACATGCATATGTACATCACAAACACACACATGTGCACACATATATACGTATCCACTTCAGATAATTTATTGTTTTCATCGGCATCAGATTCAAAGGCAGTACCTGGCGTCTGTGGGCTGTACAATTTGGGCAACACCTGCTTCATGAACGCAGGACTGCAGAGCCTGATGAGTTGTGCTCCGTTGGTGAAATTCTTCTGCGAGAGTTACAATCTGACAGATGGCAACAAGCACACCCTGACTGCACAGTTCTACATGCTGCTGTGTAAGATGTGGAGCGGACACTTCTCTGTGGTGCACCCAAGGAAGTTTAAGGAGTTTCTTGGCTTTTATCACTCCCAGTTTGAGGACTATAGACAGGTATGATTACATTATTTTCCTGATGCTATCTTATCTTCATCATTGTGTCATCTTTGCATTGAAGGTTGATCATATACTTTATCTCATCTGATATTTCTGATTTTCTATCTTCTTGATACATTGAGTAGTCTTCTCAGGAATCTCATTTCTGATTTGTAATTTTTTTTTCTCTTTTTCACTTTATATATGTGATATATACTTAGTGAGATATACGTACTGTTTTATGTAAGTCTATGTTTATTCCAATCCTGAAGAAATTAGGAGTCTTAGAATGTGATCAACATTGAATACTTAACAAGATGAGTGACATACAGAGGTTTGGCTAAGAATCATCATTCAAGGGGTTAGAAAGAAAATACAACCAGAAATAGGGGGAAAACATTGTGGATTTGTAGAAGGGTCTTAGACTTGCTTGCTTGCTTGCTTGTGTTCGTTGGCTTGAGCTCCAACGTGAAGTCCTGTATGTCGGATGAAGGCATCCTGTTGTCCAACATCAGTGTGATGTCATACAGGACCTGAGTTTTGCGTGAATATCCGTTGTCCCATGTCTGGCTTATTGATGTGCAGACTGGTGGTTCCTCGCCGTACAGGCAGACACTCTCCGACTTCGGAGGAATCGACGATCCTACTGACTTTAGCCAGGACCCCGAAGGGACCTGTTGCCCAGGACGCTCGACGAGGACGCGTCAATAGGTCTTGGCCAGTATATAACCCGGTCCTGGTGCCTTGGAAACACCTCTGCGTCCCTCTTAGACTTGAAAAGAGTATATATTGGAAACAACAAGCTGCCGTATAAATTGATAATGAAGTAGGTCAGCACCAGCTAATCAAGAGAGGAAGAGAGATGTGTGACAGGGATGTGTGTCTCCAGAACTTTTTTCTCTGTGTAGTGAAAGTTTGAAAAATTGTAAAGTATGAGAAGAATTACCCTTAGAGGATATACCATTTAATTATATACATCAATCAATCAATCAATCATGTGCCATGCCGGAAAGCGTGGGCGGTCATGACTCGCCATTTCACTCGATCACCAGAGTCGTGGATCAGCTCAGTGTTCCTGTCTCGTCCATGCCATGTGGCCAAGCCATCCAGGTATTTTCCTCTCAGTCTTCCTCTTGGTCTGTTCCCTTCGATCTTGCCAGTTGTTAATAAGTTCTCCAATCCATTTCTTCTCATAACATGTCCAAAAAATTTTGACTGTCTACGTCTAATGTCTCTAATCAATTTACGATTGTCATTTGTCTCCTGTAGTACTTTGGTCATTGGTTTTTCTGTCTGTCCATGGTATTCTTTACATTTTCCTCAGAAACCACATTTCTGCAGCCATCAGATGTTTTTCAGCTTCATTATATACATATATAATGGATAAGAATGGATAGGAACAATCCCTATCAAGGCAGGGATGTTTTGAGAAACTGGCCTGAGCTCCCAGGTCGATTCAGCCTAAGATGTGTGTGTACCAGGACATGCCCTGGGAGGTAAAGGTTGCTGGTGTGATATTGATCAAGTCACTCATTGAGTGCTGATGCTCTAAATATAGGGGCTAGCACCATATGCCAAATACACCTATGGTATCAATAGGGGCTCTTCACTTTCTATATGTTGTTTATTCATATTGTTTAGCTAGTTTGTTGTGGTTTGTTAATATCATTTTGTGGTTTATTGATAAGTAAGGAAGATGTGTTTGTGATGATGGTAATATATTTCAAAATAATGTTTCTGGGAAGGTTAACCCGGTCAACAAATGCCCGCAGAAGTCGGATGTGTCGGCCTAACGGCGCAAGAACGCAGCTCTGCTGTAAACAGGCACAACGCAATCACATCCGGAAAAAAACTCCGGATGAACGAAGAAGAAGAAGAAGAAAACAATGTTTTCCCATAGTGAGTTTGAATAATGAAGACACAAACAATAGATTGCACGATTTATTGCCTGGCATATTTCGCTACATCTAATCATCTGTGTATTGTATATTTCAGCTTGAAGGATTTATCTTATTACTTTGGTTTATGTTGTTTGATTTCTACAGTAAGTACCTGATGATATATAGCAAATATATGCCAGGCAGTAAATCATGCATTTATATTGTTTTTTTTCCCCCAGCATGATTGTCAAGAGTTCCTGGCGTTGCTTCTGGATACGTTACATGAGCAGCTGAACAGTGCTACCGCAGCCAACAAACACTCCTACCTGTTATCTCCTCTCCCAGTGACCTCATCATGCTCTACATTACCGATCCCATCCTTAGAGAAATATGGTCCTGCAGCCATCACTACCACTTTAAAATCAAAACCTCTGTCTCTGGCAACCGCAGAACTGGTAGGAATCACGGATGATGGTGTGTCCAACGATCTTAATAATAAAGATTCCACCCCAACCGTATTGAGTCCTGCTTTCAAAGTAGACAGAGAGCTTTCTGATTGTGTGAAGGTTGCAGAATATGCAGGTCTTGCTCAAGCTTCATCTGGCAGCGATGTTGAACAGTCTCCCTCTTACCCTAATGACAGGAGTCCAACTAGTGAGTCTTCAGTCCTGGATGCGGTTGCAACAAGTCCGTCTAGTCATGGTGATGTAGGCAGCCAGAAGTCACCGGAGAGAGGGGAGGAAGATGAGATCATTTCAAGTTCATTCCCACCACTGAAAAGGTACACTAGTCGATCTAATTTGGATGATGTCACTTCATCAGATTCTGGAGTGGTGTTAAAGCCATCATTGAAGCGAGTGTCCAGTGGGAACTCTGTAACTACCTTTGGTCCAGTTTTTCACTCTGAAGACAGCAATCATTCCTCAGTCTCTGCTCACAGTACTGATTCTGAGCAGAGCAGCGCATTTAAGCGGCTAAAAATTGATGCCATGGAGTTAAACAAAAATACAAACAACATTGTCAAAGACTGTGTCACATCATCTTCTGATTGCAAGAAAAGTACCAGGAGTAGAAAAAACATGTTGAGTGATAATAACGCATTACGGGCGACAGGAGATATCTTGGTGGCCAGTAATGTTGCAATGCCCTCCTCTCGCATCGATCTCAATGTCATTGACAATATGGTATCTTCTTGCCAGGAGGCACTGTGTGTTGATGTGCAGTCTCCTGAGTCCATCAAACCTGAGGCAGCTTCTCAGTTATCGCCAGGTATACCCTGTCTGGATGATTTTTACAGTAAAGAGACCAAAACTCTAAATACAAACGTGGTCTCCGAATTCCTACAAGAAATTACCTCAGACTCTGAAAAGTTTGCCAAATTGGACAACCGTTATCGGCCTCCGTCAAAAGAAATTAACATTCTTCAAGAGGCATTTGGTGAAGAAGATAAGGCAGAGAAAGTTCTTATTGGTCATCGATTTGGTAGTGTGAAAGAAACCAATTTATACGCCCACTCCTCAATTGCAGTTGTGAAACCAGTGAAAAATTCCGACCCCAACATCTTAAACAACAGCCTGGACATGGATGTCGAGGCGATGTCCAAGTTTGTGCCCAGTGGAGCTGAGGTCGTCGTCGAGGAGAACAGTTTACCTCTGAAACTGTTTCCAGACAGTCACAAACTTGATGAGGCGGAGAAGAATGTACAGATGCAAGCGTATACTAAATTTAACACCATTCCTGACCGGAGTAATATCCGCACTGATCTCATAGACACTGTGCCTGATCCAGACTGTATGGAAGTGGATGAGGTAGTTTGTCTCTTGGTATTGTTTTTAATGTCTGTCATTTATTCTGATTATTGTCTGTCATTTAGTCTGGTTATTTTCTATACTTTAGTCTGATTATTGTCTATAATTTATTCTTATTATTGTGTGTCATTTATTCTGATTATTGTCTTGCCATTTAGTCTTATTATTGTCTGTCATTTAGTCTTATTATTGTCTGTCATTTAGTCTGATTATTGTCTGTCATTTAGTCTTATTATTGTCTGTCATTTAGTCTTATTATTGTCTGTCATTTAATCTGATAATTGTCTGTCATTTAATCTGATTATTGTCTGTCATTTAGTCTGATTATTGCCTGCTTATTGTCTGTCATTTAGTCTGATTATTGCCTGCCATTTAATCTGATTATTGTCTGTCATTTAGTCTTATTATTGTCTGTCATTTATTCTGATTATTGTCTGTCATTTAGTCTGGTTATTTTCTATACTTTAGTCTGATTATTGTCTATAATTTATTCTTATTATTGTGTGTCATTTAGTTTTATTATTGTCTGTCATTTAGTCTTATTATTGTCTGTCATTTAGTCTTATTATTGTCTGTCATTTAGTCTTATTATTGTCTATCATTTAGTCTTATTATTGTCTGTCAGTCAGTCTTATTATTGTCTGTCATTTAGTCTTATTATTGTCTGTCATTTAATCTGATTATTGTCTGTCATTTAGTCTTATTATTTTCTGTCATTTAGTCTTATTATTGTCTGTCATATTGTCTTATTATTGTCTGTCATTTAGTCTTATTATTGTCTATCATTTAGTCTTATTATTGTCTGTCATTTAGTCTTATTATTGTCTGTCATTTAGTCTTATTATTGTCTATCATTTAATCTGATTATTGTCTGTCATTTAGTCTGATTATTGTCTGTCATTTAGTCTGATTATTGCCTGCCATTTAGTCTGATTATAGTCTGTCATTCAGTCTGAATATTATCTGTCATTTAATCTGATTCTTGAGGTGTTGGACGTGGACACAATAACTTGGGAGGATATGGCTACTAACTATACTGTGTGGAGATGCACTGTAAGGAATCATCATGAAATTGGTGAAAATAGGCTACTTCCAGCACACGAGAACAATTTAAAGGAATACCAGGCTGTGCAACTGAAATCCTGCTTAAAATACACAGCATCAGCTCACAGTAGAAAGTGATTGAACAAGTCTGTTATATGTGCTGAATTACCAAATTTCAACATTAAGATGGCAAAAGAGATAGAAGACTGCTGGATTATTAGATCTGAAGATGAAGAAGCACATTTTGTCACCTGATCTGAAGATGAAGAAGCACATTTTGTCACAGGATCTGAAGATTGTTAAGAATGCTGGGTTAATAGATCTGAAGATCGAGAACTGGAACAGATTGATCTAGAACAGAAGGAGGAAAAGACAGGTGTGCTTACAGCAAAGAGCCTTTCATGGCTATGCAACTTAATATATTTTATTACATTACTATATTTATTAGTTTTCTAGTTTCTGAATTGTTTTCCATGATTTTAACTTTAAATTGTTTACATTAATTATGATGGTTTCATTAACAGGCTGATATTGAAAGTTCAGATGAAGATGAAATAGAGGTGGCTTCACGTACTTCCACAGTAGACGAATGTTCATCAGTGCCAAATTGCTTACGTCATTGCTCACCCTCTGAAGTTGTGATGGCTAACAGAGCTTGGGACGAGTATTTGGCCAAAAATGATAGTATTATAGTCAGCACTTTCCAGGGACAATTTCGGAGTACTGTAAGTAGTTATTTAAGATGTTGCCAAAGTTATTTGACATGTTGCCATAGTTATTTGAAATGTTGCCATAGTTATTTGAGATGTTGCCATAGTTATTTGAGATATTGCCATAGGTATTTGAGATGTTGCCATAGTTATTTGAGATGTTGCCATAGTTATTTGAGATGTTGCTATTAGAGAGCAGCTGTGCAAGCTGGGAATGTCCAACCAGCTATGGATGGTGTATCCAAATAGGTTGGAATGTATGTATTTTTGTGTGTGCATGTATTTAGTGCGCATGCACGTGTGCAAGTAAGTAAAATCAGAGCCAGAGTAGTGCAGTGGTTACCAGCTCCTACCAGCCTGATGGCCATGTGTTTGAAACCCCATTGAGTCAATAGAATTGATCCAGACCTCCAAGGCATGAGATCTGTGTTGAGACATGAAAGCCTACACCATTTGGTAGGGCAAATGATGATGATGAATCAAGATAGTACGGTAATCTGGTTACTGAAAAATTATGTAAGTCCTGAAAAAAGAAGGTTCAGATCAGGAATATGTGTTTTTAAACAACAGGAAATAGCTTGTCCAATTAATTATAATGATCATTCATGGTTTATTTTCCCCACTCGCTTACTTGGAACTCAAGGCCCTACATAGCACTGGACTGAATTTTGCGTGTGAATTAGCTTTCCCTATTACCAGTGTCCCTCGCTCTCAGGCGTACCCACTGCGACTGCAAAGGTACTTGTAATTTATGCCAAGAAGTCTAGGACGAGAAGTCAACATTTTAGTCCCAACTGACCGGTGTAGGGGTTGAACCTGTAACCTCAGCATCAGCACACCTGGATCATTCATGTCTTCTTAAAGCTTAGTTAACGGGCATAAGCGATGAGTGTCCACATCCACTACTTGTCTATTATTATCTTTGCAGTTCTTGATGCAGAACTTTCTACATTCATTTTCTCTGGACTTCTCTCCATAAGCGTTTTCAGTTATTACTATATATATATATATATGTATTGTGGTCACTTACTTTGAATTCAAGCGTAGTCCATAAACGCTACTTCTGGTTGCACTGGACTGAATTTTGCATGTAGATTAGCTTTCCCTATTACCAGTGTCCCTCGCCATCAGGCAAACCCTCTCCAACTTCAGAGGTAATATATTTTAGTTTTAAACATCTCCTTTTACACACAGACACATGCAAGCACACACAAGGAAATATCAGTAAGTAAATTTCAAACTATTATGGGGAAGGTGAAAATGATAGTTGGTAGTTTCTAAAGGTGTCATTCGGTGGTGGCAGCATCTGGCTTTATGATTAGCTGAGATTGCAGAGTGTTAAATATTGAACAATTGACTACTCCATCATAACAATGCCAGACCATACATAGTTTGATGAACTGAGGAGAAAATTATGCAAGTGGCATGGCAAATTCTTTGCCTGACAGACTCGACTTACTCCCATTATATTTGCATTTGTCTGATCTACAAAAAAGCACAACTTGGTGCTAAATGTTTGGTGAGTGGCGCAGATGTTGAAAATGAGATGCGCTTGTGACAAAGACAGTAGAGCATGTACTTCTGTGCTGTTGGCTTCAAATCACTGATACTTTGATAAGATAAGCTTATCAATATTGGTAGAGATTGTATGTTGAGAAATATATGGGAAATGTAAGCAAAGTATAAATGGTTTTGAGCTGATATGTCATTGTTTTGGGGTAATGTCTATTTGTAACTCGGATACTAGAGGAAGGTTAAACAAATCCATAAAACCCTTTTATACCCAAGGGTCCAGGGGAGGACTAAATGGAACCTGTAACATCCCTTCATCTAAAGTTACGTAAGGAAGATTAAACTTGACCATAATACATCTCTGCATGCTAGGATGCAAGAGGAAATACCAAACATGACTGCATGACACCCCAACATGCAATTGAATATGAGGACTTAAAGTAACCATCCATGGGTATATGACGAGGACCAAACATAACCATATAATAGCTCTACATCCAAGGATATTTAAGGACTAAACATAACCATATAATGCCTCTACATCTAAGTTAGTTAGTAAGGACTAAACATAACCATATAATACCTCTACATCCAAGTTTATATGAGGATTAAACATAACCATATAATACCTCTACATCCGAGGATATATGAGTTTTTATTTCGACTTGTTAAGTTTATATGAGAATTAAACATAACCATATAATACCTCTACATCTAAGTTTTTATGAGGAGGACTAAACATAACTATATAATACATCAACATCTAAGTTTATATGAGGACTAAATATAACCATATAACAAATGGTTAGACCAGTCCAAAAAAACTCCTAACACTCCAAAGTACATGTAATAAACCAGTGATATAACACTTCTACTTCCCAGGGTACATGAGGAAAGACTAAACCAGTCCATATGTAACCTTTGCAATCCAGAGGAAGTCTAACCACAACCTTATACATCCTCAGTCCAAAAACAAACTTATAAGACATCTCTACCTCACCCCAGGGATTGAAAAGGAAAAGTGGGACAAGACCACATGAAAAGACAGAATAAACACTGTATACTAAAACTTAATGGGTTGAACATAAAGTACATTTGATTTATCCTCCAGGTGGTGTGTTCAGAATGCAGTCATGTCTCAGTAACATATGAACCTTTCATGTACCTCTCATTGCCAATACCTCATGCTATGGAACAACAGATGTGTAAGTGTAACTCATCACGTCCTCTCGTCTGCCATATGTAACTTGTGGAATATATTATTTTTGTATGGTCACTGTGTGAATTTGTTTAATAATTATTATATGTAGTAAAAAAAAAAAATCCCTAAATGCCTTGGAGATGTGTTTTTTATAGAAGAATGCTGAAAATTCATTGGACAGCCAAAATGAGGAAATGCTTGGACATTTTGAGGAAGGTTAAGTCGCAAAGACAACTTATCACAAAGAAAGAGCTAGATGGGATCAAACCTGGTGCAATAAAGTTGATCGTCTTGTTGTTACCCCTTTTATTTTAAGCCTTTTTGGGTGTAATACATCACCTGCTAGTTAAGCAGCTTGCTTTCCCATTTTGTTTTCCTTTAATAATTTTGCAGCATTGATGTTCCGTGTCTAATGTTCGTCAACATTCTCAGTTATATTTTATGTTAAGTTTTTCTTTGAAAACAATAGCACCATTTATATATGGAATGAAGAACGTCTGGCTTAGTGGCTACATTGCCAGGCCCTATTTGGGAGTTAAATTAGTTGCATATCCTTTACAGGATTTTGCAGTCAACCCTAGCATGTTTTGGCTGTGTGATTTCTTGGCAAGTTTACATTCAGTAGTTTGTCATTGCTTTCTGAACAAACAGAACTCATACCATTGTATCACAATCAGCGCAAGGAGTTCTGGTGCTAAATTGCTTGCTGCTATGTTTCGTACATGTATGCAGGATTACGAACTGCGTTGGTAACTCCTTTGCCACAGCGAACGCTTGAGAGCAGCTGAAAGATACTTGCTGGTTATGGTAGTTGTTGGTTAATATAATTGTTGATTATGGTAGTTGTTGGTTTTAGTATTTGTTGGTTATAGTAGTTGTTGGTTACAGTAGTTGTTGGTTATGGTGGTTGTTGGTTATGGTCTCAAGTTCCTTATAGTTGCAGAGGATCAGTGTATAATGACAATATCTGTGATCACCAACTAGTCAGACTGACTACCTTCTTCACAGATGGCTAGAAAACTACAGCAGTCAAAGAGAAAAGAAAGATAGAAAGTTGTATGCATCTAACAGTCACATTTGTTTTGATGTCCAGGTGTGGTGTACATTTCTCAACATAAGCCTCCTGTGAGATATCTGTTGAACCTTCTCAAGACCGATAAAATTGGGACAACGAAGAAAAGACTCTGCGAGCTGATTGGCCAGGAGGACGGTGATATTATCATGGCTGAAGTCTTGGACTCACATATCTCCAGAATACTGGTAAGAAAAGATCATCGTGCCAGGTCCCAGGTTTCTATGCTATCATGCCATATTTCGTTAAAATAATAAAAGGTTCCTGAAGCAGGAGCTTGCCAAGGGTTTGTGATGTGATCAGAGGTGGCCAGACTTTTAACCTTCTGATGGATGATGAACACAGGCAACAAACCTTCATCCGACCACGCTCACGGCCTTGTCAGCATAGCTTCCTATCAACTACACTAATGTTACTGTCTAAAGTAAAAGACCCCTTGATGTGCCTTGAGTCACAGGTATATGGTGCTAACACCTTATTTTCAAAGACCAATTGGTGCTCCTTGGGAGCTAACTCCTTATTGATATAAACCATTTTGCACATCATGGATGCTAACCCGTTATTTTCATATATCAGTTGGCACTCCATGGGAGTTAACCCTTTATTTTCACAGACCAGCTGGCACTCCATGGGAGCTAACCCCTTATTTTCACAGACCAGCTGGTGCTCCATGGGAGCTAACCCCTTATGTTTATAGACCAGTTGGTGCTCCATATGAGCTAACCCCTAATGTTTATAGACCAGTTGGTGCTCCATGGGAGCTAACCCCTTATGTTTACAGACCAGCTGGCACTCCATGGGAGCTGTGGTCAGTACCATGCTGGCTGACTACTAGTGCATCCATCCTGCTACCCATCTAGATGGGGTCAACCTGGTAGCCCAGATCCATTTGTCCCTCTTGATGGAGATTTGAACACATGATTTCCCCACACCCCGCCCCGCCAGCAGGCAAGTGCGTTAGCCACTGCGCTACTGCAGCTCCCCATGCCATATTATGCTGATCATTATTTTTCTTCTAGGTTCAAGATTCCCCCCTGCCATACATCGCAAGGTACTATATTGGCAGTAAATGTTAAATGACAGTAACTAGCATTCTCATGTTAATTATGCGGTCCATTTTTGTTGCATCTCTTTTCATGACTACATGAATCTGCCGCAATTAATGTTATTAAGCGGGCTCGTTAGTATAATACCTCATGACCAGCCGGACAAGTGTTTGACGCCTGCATTCATCATCTGCCAACAGATAAAAAGACTGGTCACCTATTTGTCCGTGCATTCAGGCCTACGCAATGTGATGAGCCTAGCACATCACAGGACCATAGCAGTTGTTAAATGTGACTAAGGGTTTTCATTGCTTCCTTTTGTTTGGATCCCACTGCTACCAATATTGGGAGTCTCCGTGGCGAATTGGTCAAGCGCGTCCTTTGGTTCACGAGTGCATTTTTAAAGACTCCTGAGGGTCGTCGATGGAGCTGCGCAGTTCGTGTTTTGTGCGACGCTTTCCGCACTGCAGAAAGAGACTGAGCCATATGGGATAGAAACCCAATGCAATTAAGTCAACCCTGTCGACTTTTAAGCAATTTTTTTATTTTAAGTTGCTTCCCTTTTCAGGACAGGTACATGAATATTCTACAGTTAATGAGATAAATGGTTTTTGTATGGACAATACATGAATATGCTAAAGTATGAATAAATCAGTGGAACTGCGGTAAAGCTGCGGAAATGTAACCAATATAAAATAACACAAAATAAGGAAGCTTTGCAGAATAGAATTACGAACTAAATGTTTTGCATATCCTTTACAGGACATCGCTGTCAACATCAACATCTTTCAGCTTTATGTTGATTTCTTGGCAAGATTACGCTCAGTAGTTTGCCATTGCTTTCTGAGCGACCGGCTCCATACTCTCATAAGTCACTGGCGCGACTCGAACCGCTTGCAATTCTCGTGCGCTCACATCAACCACGAGAGTATTCTTGGTTACAGAGAAAGCTGCTAACCCCTTGGCCAGAGAGCCTGGCAATTATGAACTAGAATTATGAAAAATACTGGACATTGTGGCAACTAGCCTTCATCAGCAAACACATACACAAAACACAACATATAATCAGGGATTGTGATTAATTCCTTCACTTTTCAGTGCATGAATGTGCTGCAGTTAATGAAATTGATTGATTTTGTTTCTTCCCTTTTCAGGACAACAACATGTTGCTCAAGTATGTAAATACATTCAATCGAAAGATTTATGCTTTTGAAGCTATTTCATTGGAGCCTGACAATGCTCTAACTGTGGATTCCATGTCCTCTCACCATCTTATCAACAGTGACGGCAGCCCATCTCATCACGACTTTGAGCTGCCTTCCAGCTCAAGAACTGATCTGCCTTACGCTGCTGATGGCCAGGTGTCTAATCAGAGCTTTGATTCTATCAATGTCAACTCACCCAGCAGCAGAGACACCTTGGACTGCATGCTGTCGGACTCTGAAACCTGTGAGCCGAGTTCCCGTGGGCAGGAACCTTTGACTTCATACTTCTGTGCTGATGATGATGATGATGGCGTTGGTGAGTGTCAGTCTACCTCAGGGCGAGCTTCTGCTAAGAAATCGTGGGCATCAGGGGATAATTCTGGGCAGAATCTGACTTGGAATCTTCACCAAAGTACTGGTGAAGTTGCCAGCCACAGTGAAAGTGGGCACGGCTTGGCCTCGTCAAGTTCCTGTACTGTTAGAGTCAGCCAGGTTCATTCTTGTACTTCTGAGATGTGGTGCAGTAAAGATGAAAAGGAAAGCAAGGAACTTAGAGATGATATTGAAGACCCTTGCTCTGAGGATGAGACAGTAGTGAGCGAGGCCTCGTCGTCTCAGGTAGATATGTTCCCAACTTCTGGGCATAACAGCCATACATCTTTGGCCAACCAAACACCAGATGAACTTGAAGAAGATGAAGATGTGCTGCCGGCTTCCACTGCCAGCACATCCAAGTTCTCCAGTGTCACAAACAGCTCATCAATTACCAGTACCACAGTCAACATGAGAAGCAGCAGTCACCAAATCACCAGCAATAACACCAACAACTGCACTAATAGCATCAACAGAAACCCCTCGCGGTCATGCCCCAGTCCTGATGGAGTATCTCATACCTCGGAACATGAAAGTACTTTGTTGGATGTAGCAGCAAGGCTGGAAGAAGGGCCTGGGACTTACTTTCTTCACCGTACACAGAGCGAAGGCAATTACGATTTTTACCCTGAAGGTATGTCTTAACCCACGTATGTTGATCATGGCTTTTAATTTAACATTACATTAGCTAACGTTGCTTTTGACCACGCCACACTTATTTTCTGTATATTTTCCTTCGGTGCAGTGAGCAATTACACTTTGTAAAGTGCATCATGCCAGTCTCCGTGGCTAAGGTTTACGGGCGCGATTCGTGAGCCCGCTTACTCGAGTTTGAAACACAGCTGCGACCGATTTGGCAGCAGACCATATCGTGCTGGGTTTTAATGTGTTGGTATGGGAGCCGGTCATTCAGAAAGCAATGGCAAACTACTGAACGTAAACTTGCCAAGACATCAACAGCAGTAAAATACTGGTGTTGACAGCGATGTCCTGTAAATAGAATATGCAAAAAATGTGCATCATATTGCCTTGTTATTTCTCTCTCAAGTGTCATTAAATACATGAGAGTGCCCTCCTCCAGATACCAAGAAAAGACAATTGCACTAGAATCCTGGGTTCTCCTTCGGGAGACCCTGGTTTGAATCCTCGGTAAAGTGATGTTTTTCTGTGGGCGGAAAAAAAAGGAAACCCTTACCCACACAGTTGCGGCGACTGCACTAGCCAGGTGGCCTTAATTTTCAGGCTCAAGACCCCATTGTCCTACACCACAAGGTACAATAGGCAGTAGATGACAGTTTGATAACACTTAAAATAATAGGCCTGTCACAATATCGCGAAGATATCCTCATGGCTTGTGAATAGAGTTATCACTTGGGGGAGCCGTAAGTGAGAGGCTGCAGTGTCGGCCTCCAGCTCAGAAGTATAGCGTTCATTGCCAGCTTGGGGCTGGGCATTTTTCCAAGAACCATCGGTGCCTAATGGTAATACACGGCCTCCTAATCTCTTGGGTAGTGAGATCCTACTCTTCTCGGATAAGGATGAAAAACAGGAGGGCCTGTGTGCAAGTTGTGCATGTTTAAAATCCCACAGCAGTTGGAAATTAAAAGAAGTAGGCTGTAATGCTCTTGCTAAACAAACTGAACCGTGCATAAATGCCTTTGAATATAAATGTTATAAACGGGTTCTAAGAATATGGTGGCAATGGGAAAGAACAAATGTATCCATACAACAAGAACTGAATATTGAAGAAGGTTGGCTACTAAAGATGATAAAACAAAGAAAATTGAAATATTTTGGTCTCTTGAAATGTCATGAAAGTTTGGAGACAACAATCATGGAGGGTAATATGCCAGGGAAGAGAGGAAGAGGAAGGCCAAAGAGAAGATGGGTGCAGGATGTGGCGGATGATCTCCAGATGTGCGTATCAGACGTGGGACATTTTGCTTATGACCTAGAAGTTTTCCGGATGGTTGTTATAGGAGCTAGATTCTGCCGAGGACATGCTACTGAATGAATGAAGGCCATAATGCCTTTTCCCTGGCAAAATTCTTGGGAAAGAAAAACCCACCCACAGATTGTTAGAACCCATTTCTTTGGATGATTCATGTAGAGGAAGCAAACCTTACACAGATGTATGCCAAAGTTGGAGACATTGACCTTTGAGGTGCATAACTAAGTGTGATGCATTCCCCTTAAAAGATGAACGCAGAAGAGGATTTATTGTTTAGTATAAGAGGGAAGGAGGAGCAATGCGCCAGTTAAGAACTTACCTTTGGAGTGAGCTGGAAACAAAAGAAAAATGGTCACATTTTTTAGGCAGATTAACATGTCTGTCTGAAAGTACTAGTTGTTTGAAGATGATGGTAGGCCGACTAGAATGGCAATGAGGCCTGGCGATGCAGATACTGCTATTGATTTGGCACTTGTCTCCCAGTCATCAGTCCTTGATGTAAAGTGGACTGTTTTGAATGACCATGGGAGTGATCACATGCCATGCTCAGTCCTGATCTCTAAGTCCAGGAAAGTTGGGGCTGGGAGAGCGCGCAAGACCTTCCGATATGAGCGGAGCGACAGCCTTCTTGGACGCCTCAGACATGGGGCATGCAACAGGACTCCTTTTTTGCAGCCCCCATGGTGGACCCCAGAAGTAGACAATGCATGGAAAGCAAAGAGAGCTGCAGTGAAGCAGCTAAGGAAATTGCGACAGACACCCCTAAGCTCACGAGAGGAAGTGGACATAGCGGAAAATAACAAGAAAGACAAGGTGGAGGCTTTCAAGCG
Source organism: Cepaea hortensis (assembly GCA_963921405.1). NCBI lineage: Eukaryota > Metazoa > Mollusca > Gastropoda > Stylommatophora > Helicidae > Cepaea > Cepaea hortensis. The sequence goes on along the minus strand of OY992888.1, from coordinate 21,681,995 downwards.
ATGTGCTGCAGAGGCCAAGAAAGTAAAATGGGAATGTTTTATGAAGGAGATTGGAGGTGATAAAACACTGCATAAATTCTGGAAACTGTACAGACAAATGCAAAGAAAAGATCGGCCTATGACAGTGGGAACAATTTATAAAGAGGATGGGGTACGCGTGACAACAGACAAGGAGAAAGGGGAGGCGTGTCTCCAGAGATTTTTAGAGCAGACCAATCATAGTGATGCGGATACCAGGGATGCAGTTAGAGTGGAATTATCTGGCACAATAGAGAATATGTCTTACGAAGACATCATACTGTTTGAAGATGTTAAACATATTTTGCAAAAGGCAAAAGACACGGCACCAGGGCCTGATGGTGTCAGGTATGGCCACATGAAGGCTTTGAGCGATGTAGACCTGAAGGAGATGGCCGGCTGCTTTAATCAGAGCATTAGGACAGCGTCAGTACCGCAGGATTGGGTACACAGTTATCTCATCCCTTTCCCAAAACCATTCAATGATCATTTAAAGCTTAGCGGCTTTAGGATCATCACCCTTCAAAATACATTTGGGAAGGTTTTAGAGAAGATAGTCGCTGTTAAGCTGCAGGATTTTTTTGGAAAGGGGGAAGCTTCTTCCAAGAGGCCTGGGGAGCCTGGCCAGGAAAAGATACCTGGTCAAATGCAGCCACCTTTGCCTTTGACGTTTATGAGGGGTTCCAGAGTAGACAGGAAACGATGGCGGCAGCGCTTGATCTTGAAGATGCGTACAATAGAGTTCGCTATGATATTTTGATGACCGCACTTATGGAGAAGGGGGTCAATCCCTGGTTGGTGAACTGGATAGCAGCCGTCCTGCATTCTCGTCAGGTTGCTCTCCGTCTGGGCACATGGACCTCAGAGCCACATATTTTAACCCCGGGACTGCCACAGGGATCTGCAATCTCACCGGTGTTCTTTAATGTGTATACGAGCAAGATTGCATACCTAGAAGCACCAGGGGTTGGAAGGATTCTAACATTTGCAGATGATATTCTTGCATACAGGCAGGGGAGAAATAGGGATCAAACAGCCCAGGAGCTACAGGTGACAGTAGACAAAGTGATTGACTGGTGCACTGAAATGAGTGCTGTCATCAACCCGGAAAAGGCGGGGGTGTTGTGGTGCTCTCTGGACAACAGGATTGTGAGAGATGATACCCCAAGCCTCACGATAGATGGTAGAAGCGTCAACAGAGAGAACAAACTGAAGTATCTGGGAATCACATTTGACAGGAGTCTGTCCTTCAAGGACCATGTGGAGACGGTTGTGACAAGATCTCAAAAGGGACTCAATGCACTTAAAACTATGGCTGCAATGGACACAGAGCAGAGAATGCTGTTCACACTATACCAGCACTTGATCCTCTCAGTGATTGATTATGGACTAGGACTGCTCACTGTCTCAAAGAGTCAGCTGGTGAAATTAGAGCGCATACAGAATGAAGCGATGCGGGTCATTCTGGGATGCACCAGAGACACTCCAGTAGTGTGTATGCGTTACATCCTTGGTCTGCCTACTGTTGCTGGTAGGCACTAGGTGATGCAAGCGAAGGCATACCTCAGAGTAGCTGCAGACACAGATCACCCGTTGCATGAGGCGCTGGACGTAGCTAAGGGTCAGAGACTGATAAGAGGAAAATCATGGATGGCTCAGGCGGAGGATACGATCAGACAGGTGTGCCCCTTGGAGAACATCAGGCGAGGAGAGGAGTGGGTCAGAGTGCCTGCCGTGCAGTCAGACTTGTGCAGAGTTGTAATAACATTGAGCCGGGAGTGCAGGGAGTGGCCAGCAGGGGCCACGGAAGTGGAAATTCAGCAACTAATTCAGGAAAATTCTCGCCTGGGTGATGTGATTATCTACACGGATGGGTCAGTGTTGAGAGGTAGGAGAAGTGCCTGGGGGTTCTTGGCAAAAACTAATGGTTGGCGTTTGGTGCAGGAGAGCCTGGCGTATGACACTACATCTAGCTTAAGAATGGAGGTGGAGGCGGTGGAGCTTTCCGCTGGATAGAAAACACGATACATACACACATTGCGATTGTAACTGACTCAGAAAGCATGCTGAGAAGGGTGAGAACAGGCAAGCTTCGTGCAGAGTGGCTTGCTTCGCTTCGGAGGTCACGGGTAGCAAGCATCACCTGGATCTTTTCTCCTGGGCATGCCGGTGTGCTGGGGAATGAACAGGCGGACAGATTGGCTGGCTCGGCAAAACTTGGTGGAGTATTGATGCATGACAAGGCAGACGTGGTTGCGGCCTTGTGGGAGCACGTGTACACCTCGGAGGAGCAGATGGATCACCATAGTCTGGTAAGAATGAGACAGCGAGGTGTGACGAGGGGATCTGGCCGACGCTCGACGCTCAGAGGAAAGGCGAGACGGACATATAATCAGATTGCTACTGGAACTATTAGTGTTGGAACTCTTCGCTGGCTGCTGGGGATGGGGACGGAGCGCTTATGGGAATGTCCCGAATGCTGTGATGTCGGTTCCTAAATCAATCAATCAATCAATCAGATTATCTTTATAATTTCTGTCCAATATAAAAATATTACCTCTGTGTGCTCCAGACAGTGTTGTAAAAATAACAACACACAATATCAGGTGATCATGGCCATCAGTGAATATCACAGTAAACTGGGCAATACTAGAACAAGTAACAAGTTTCTCCTATCTTGGACATGTAATAGCAGATGATGGCAGAAGTGAAATAGAAATCAAAAAGAGAATAGGGATGACCAGAAATGCTTTCAACGGCATGAAATCAGTATTAACATCTAGAGAGATTAATAACGCATTAAACATGAGAATTGTCAAATGCTACATATATTCAACGCTACTGTATGGCTCGGAAGCCTGGACATTGAACAAGCAACTAGAAAGTCATATAGAGGCTCTGGAGATGTGGATATACAGAAGAATATGGTTGTATTTCATGGAAACAGAAACAATCAAATACAGAGGTTCTAGAAATACTGGGAATGAAAAGAGATTTGATGAAAGAAATAAAAGAGGCAAGTGAAATATTTTGGCCACGTTAAAAGACATAACACTCTTTTAAAAAATATAGTGGAGGGCAGGCGAGCAAGAGGTAGGCAATGATACAAGTGGGAAGATAACATCAAGAGATGGACGAACATCAGTCAGACAGAATGTAGTCAAGGTAAGAGATAGACGGTGTTGGAGATCCATTGCTGCCAACCTTCATTATGGAGACGACACCTGATTGATTGATTGATTGAGTATCAAGTGCAGTGAAAGTAATGTCTGAGGTAACAATAGAGATAGAAACATTTGAAGTAACAGCTAAGTCAGGGTGGTAAAAACTAATAATTGTCTTGGAGTGAAGGAGTAAAGCAGTAACAGTGATAGAATATTTAAAGTAACAACTAGACCAGAGTGGGTGAAGCACATAACTGGCTGGGAGTGATGAATATAAAGCATGTGAAGTAACAATTAGGCCAGAGTGGGTAAAACAAATAATCAGTGAACAACTAGGGTTAGAATTAAATTGTAAAAAGACACAGATTATGGTCGTCACTAGGAAGGACGAAATACCACAATGTAATATACAAGTAAATGGGAATATTCTTCAACAAGTGAGCAGGTACAATTATCTAGGAACAGTAATAACATCTGATGGGAGATGCCTTGAAGAGATTAGAACAAGAATCGCCATGGCAAAAGTAGCCTTTAGCAAGATGAAAAACATATTGACCAATAAAAAGATGTCAATTGAAACGAGAAAAAGAGTGTTGAGATGCTACATTGAACCTGTACTTTTATATGGATGTGAAGCATGGACAATGAGCAGTCAGGCTGAAAAACATCTGATGGCTGTAGAGATGTGGTTTCTGAGGAAAATGCAAAGAATACCATGGACAGCCAGAAAGACCAATGAACAAGTCCTTCAAGAAACAAATGAAGATCGTAAATTGATTAGAGAAATTAGACGTAGACAGTCAAAATTTTTTGGGCATGTTATGAGAAGAAATGGATTGGAGAATTTGGTGACAACTGGTAAGATCGAGGGGAACAGACCAAGGGGAAGACCTAGAAGCAAGTACCTGGATGGCTTGGCCTTGTGGCATGGTCGAGACAGGAACACGGAGCTGATCCACGGCTCTGGTGATCGAGTGAGATGGCAGAACATGACTGCCCACGCTTACCGGCATGGCACATGATGGATGGATGGAGTGAGGAAATCAAATCAACAAAGTCAGAAACATTTAAAGTCACAACTAGGCCAGAGTTAACTGTCTGGGGTTGAAGGTGTTAAAGCAACAACAGAGATAGACACATTTAAAGTCACAACTAGGCCAGAGTTAACTGTCTGGGGTTGAAGATGTTAAAGCAACAACAGAGATAGAAACATTTAAAGTCACAACTAGGCCAGAGTTAACTGTCTGGGGTTGAAGATGTTAAAGCAACAACAGAGATAGACACATTTAAAGTCACAACTAGGCCAGAGTTAACTGTCTGGGGTTGAAGATGTTAAAGCAACAACAGAGATAGAAACATTTAAAGTCACAACTAGGCCAGAGTTAACTGTCTGGGGTTGAAGATGTTAAAGCAACAACAGAGATAGACACATTTAAAGTCACAACTAGGCCAGAGTTAACTGTCTGGGGTTGAAGGTGTTAAAGCAACAACAGAGATAGACACATTTAAAGTAACAACTTAACTGTAGAGGGTAAAACTAACAGCTGTCTGGGAGTGAACTAGTTAAGGCACCAACAGTTAGGTATAGGACTCTTCTACTGCCCTAAGGGGCATTGGGCATAATATGCTAGACCTATATTTTTATAGACCAGTTGGCATTCGCTGATGTGACCGGTATCACACCGGCTGCTTTGCTTCCCAACACATTTCCTGGTACCCATATTAAGGCTGGGTCCACCAGGAGCCCAGAATAATTTAAAATATTCTCCTTGATGCAGATTCAAACCCAATGTGATAGCACGAAGATGAGAGATGAGAGAGAGAAGTGGAGGAGAGAATAAAGAATTGAAAGATAAAGATTGTCCGTCTTCCGGTTGTAGAGATAACCACTGATTTGTGATTACCCTTGGTTTTATCTACCAACCTCACAAGTATACAGGTACGCAGGTCACGAATACAACACTACCCTAACCGACAAGCACAGTACAGGCACTAAGAAGAATAAGCTAACACTGAATCAAGTTTATTTGCTTCTTAAAAGAAGTTACAAAGTATACAAAGTATCGTGTGAAAACAATTCAAACAATTATGGAAGAATGCAGTCAGGTAGCTAGCATCAAGATAATACCATCAAACTAAGGAATTGCACGCAATTAAACCAATAACTAGTCACATATCAATCAGGGAAATATAATAATAAAGTACGCAAATCTGACAAGAAAGTATATAAATCTACTAAAGATGCACACAACCAACTTCCACCGTCAAATGACCGCCCACTAGTTTACCCAGGCAATCGATCAAGCGACAACCTGAAAATTAAACAAAAAGACACCCTTGACTATGTGAACAGCATCATCGGGTGTCATTAACCTGCTACTCACCCTCGTCTTCTGCTACGTGTATTGACATCGGGTCAGTGATATTCCATCACTGCCTGGGCGGTCGTACACCATCAACCAGTGTCCCCTGATGCCAACATCAACCCATAATCCCCCAAACACTTTACCAAGTTTAATAATCATGTGACATTAATACAATACCCACGCCGACACTGACAGTCTTTCCACAGCGGACAGACACATACAATTCGGCTTTAGACAACCCTAGACAACAACTCCTGACCCGCTTGCCCACACCGGCCGGGTTTCCCCGCACCGAACACATAACACAACAGCTGATAACTGGACCACATATTAACAACTACATCAGGTAACAACAACACTTCTGTCCCCGAGGCCGACAACACAATACACCAGTGACATGTACTAGCGCCATGTCTCATTATCATTGGCGCCATCGTCGTCCTCAACAGCATGTATTAATATCATAGCCATTATTAATAACAACATAAATCTACATCATCAACAATATCATTGCAGCTTGGTACCCTAACAGTAATTATAAGACAACAAGATGGGACCAGATACTGCCCACAAATCACATATATGAAATGCCCCTTTACACTAAAACTCCTACAATCATTATAATCGTTTGCAGTACATAAGTCCACTCATGATTAACCATCATTATGGGCCGTCAACATCGACTACATAAGCCCACACAACTATTAACACAAACCCATGTTGACAACATAGATTAATATCACGCCTAACAACACCCTAGTTATGATAATTGATAAACATGCCTCTTCATCCATCCCCGCAGTATAGTTTGTCGTCTTTATAAGCCAATCTCCTCCAATATTCAGCTCTTGAAGTATGGACGCACGTTTCCTTTTCTCTACCCAGGATATATCCCCCCAATCTGTCTGTAACGTTTATATCCAAAGGCATTCCTGTCCCCTTCAGCTCACTTAGTGCTCGTCCAGTTGTATCTATTCACCGCTCTCTATTTCCCTATCTCGCCTTATAGTATTAAAGCCATTTAAGCCTTTTACCCCCGATTCTCCATGAAGGTCCGAACCCGCTACTTTTAGGTTGTACTGCTAACCAGTTGTATGCTCTATTTTCTCCGCCGCAGTCTGACCCCGATTCAACTCTGCCGGGTGGGCAACAATACAAGCACATTCTTTCATCTGCAGGCTTTGCTCCAAGCGCGGTCCATTCATCCGCTGTATTCACCTGGCCTCATTGAATGGCTTGACCTAGCGGTCGCGTCTCGTACTCGCCGTGTTTACATTTTGATTGAGAAATAATTCGGGGACTTTTGATGCCGCTAATAACGTTAGCACATAATCACTCCTATCATGGTTTCGGCGCTCATATCTCTACTTCGTAACTAGTCACTGCGAATTTTGGTTGAATAGTTAGTTACGTATTCTTTACCTCCTTATAGAACGTCGCAGTCAATCCCGTTATCTGTCAGTTGTAGTTTGCCAACGCTTCCTAAACCTAAGTACCATTACCCACGCCCGACTACAGACTAATAGATTTCTAATTAAAATTAACCAACTTACGTAGGAGTCCTGTCCCGTGGATAATTGCTCGCCTGCCTACGGGTGCTTTTGTCTGATCACCGCCCGTATCAGAATGATTTCGCCACTTTCCAATAAAGTCAGGCTCCTTCCAACTTTGTTCGACACAGTCCTCTGGATGATCCCATCAAACGTGTGTCCTCTTAGCCCACTCTAGTCTTGTATGACTTTCCTTAATGATTGCAATTGACAATAGCAATCAATAGTTTCTTTAGGGCGGTTCTTTTTCCAACACTTAAGTCCGTGCTTTCTCTGGTCCTCGGATTTATCTGCCCGACCAGAGTTGCCACAGTCTTATTGGTCTCAACAGCCTTTCGAGTATTTGCACTCGGCTGTCTAGAACTGGCTTATCTCCTCCTATGCTTCTCTGTCCCGCGTATATATATACCGCTTAATTTGGCGGTTCTTTCTGGCATCACGTGACATAGCTCCTCCTTGCCGCGAAGGGCTACCCAATCAGATCTTTTAGCTGTACCACATAATTAATTCTACTTAATCCGCTTTATTCTAGATCCCTTGACACTACTAGGTTATAGCTTGCGGTCGAAGACCTTACCCTTTCTGCCTTCGCCTGGTTTGGTTCATTGGGCGTGTCCGTTCCCATATATCTAGTCTAATCCGTTGTATTTCTTGCTCATTTGACAGCTCCTATGCTCAGTTCGGCTTCATGTTTCCTGGATTTCTTATTCTACTAACAACGAGAGGTAAGCTGTCGGTCAGCGGGCTGCACTAGAGTCATCGCCCGGCCACTCACTACTAATTTTGAACTTACTGGTCGGTGAACTCTTTGTCGAACCAAAAATATCCCAGTTAATGCTTTCCAGTAAACTCAGGCGCCTAGAGACAATGAAAGCATACTGTCTCATACCCACCTACCAAAAGTTGATGGGTCCCACCATCAATATAGCGTCACTCCTCCTTGACATCGAAGCCCTGGCTCCGCATCTGACATTCCTCATAAACAATATTGGATGCCTAAGGGGAAAACTCTTTTTGGAACTTCCACCCCAAATAATAATAATAATAATAATAAAAATACTGGTTGCCTCCCCCGCTCTCCCAGTGCATAAGGCAGTTAAATCTTGTTCGTCTTCTGGCGTACATCGTAACAATATAGTAATCAAATAATATCATCAATAAAACAGTCCAATCCCTTTCACGCAGGGGATTTCCCCAGACAACAAAATCATTAATCAATGGTTGCACATAGGAACATCAAAAATGAAAACAATATCAGCAACATCAACTCCTTACAGCGCTACTTCCCACTGTAGAAAAAAAATCAAGGTACACAACCATGCTAGCGCCTGAAAAACATTATAACAAGTAAGCCCCCTATTCATGGGGAACACTTCGTTTTTTAGACAGCCGCAGAGACAATTCGAACTACATTCCACATGAAGCAACCACGTCATACCTTGCTAACTATTAAAACATCTCCTACCCACACGTCGAAGTTCTATCACTCCCTTTTACGACGTCCGATCCTCTCAGACCTCCGTCTACTCAGGTCCCCAGGCTCGAACGCGTACCATTCTGGTTTGCCTGGAATGTCTTGGTAAACTTCGACAGCCGCTGGGACATCCGGTTGTGCTGGTAGTCCCCACGTCGTCCCTATGTCCTCTTCTTCTGCTCCGTCCTCGCAACGCCGCATTTCGTGGCCGGCTATCCTAATTAGCGATCCATCTCCTCCAACCTTTTTGATCGCATATGGTCCTCCCGACATGGTGGGTGCCCTAGCAACTATGTACATGTCTTCCGACCACATGTCTTGTATTTTCGCCCTCTCCTTATAGTGGATTCTTTTTCTGACAAGTTCGCCAACTTGCAATGGAATAGAGTTTGCCATTTTGTCACCCCTATCTTTCCTAATGGCGGCATGCTTCTTCAGCTGTTCACTAGCCCGGACGTGCGCGTCACGCAAACGTGAAAGATGCCCTTCTAAATACTCACTTGCATTGGTGTCCCTGTCTTTGGTGCCTGTATTTAAAATGAAGTCCACTGGCAGCCGAGGCTCTTGTCCGAAAATTAGGTAGTGAGGTGAAAATCCTGTCGAGGCGTGAGGCGTCGAGTTATACACCTGCACCACTTCGGCTAAGTGATCAGACCATCTCCTCTTCTCCTTGGCCTCGAGGGGTCTGAGTAAATCATGCATAGTTTTGTTAAATCGCTCCACTTGGCCATTGCAGCGAGGGTTGTACGGAGTGGTGCGACTCTTTTCTATGCCATATGTCTTGCATAACTCAGCAATCACCGAGGATTCGAAGTTCCTACCTTGGTCAGAGTGCAGTCTCCTTGGCACACCCATATATAAAAACCACTTCTCTACTAACACCTTCGCCACAGTTGCTGCTTTTTGGTCTCTGGTTGGGACAGCAATAGTAAATTTAGAGAAGACATCTGTGATGACCAACACATTCTCAAATCCCCTTGAGTCCCTCTCCAGTAGCGTAAAGTCCATCGCTACTACTTCAAATGGTCTCGAAGCTAACAAACTACCTGCCGGTCCCTTAATCTTGACCGGCGGTGGCTTCGCTACATTGCACCTGTGGCAACTTCTACAGTATTTATCTACATCTGCAGTAATCCCTACCCAGAAACACCTGCTCTTCAAGATATTTATCATCCTATCTCTCCCCTGATGCCCTACGCTATGAACTGACTCCAGTATCCTCCGCCGCAGTATCTCCGGTATCACTAATTGCAGCAACTCTGTCCTACCTGTCCCCTTGATTTTCCTATACAGCAACCCACCTAATACACATAACTTCTTACGCTGCCTCATCCACTTCTTCGTCTGATGGGGCAACCTTTTCATAGATTCATTTGACAACACAAGTTTACGCGATACAACATCAAATACTGCATTAATATTTACATCATTTTGCTGCAATCTCACCATATCTTCCGTTGAGTAAGACGGCAAGGTGTGTGTGGGAAGGACATTAAAAACTTCCGCTGTCCTAGCAGCAGCTTCCACCACACCAACCCCACCAATCATATTTACATCAAGGCATAATTTTGAACATTCATCAACATTATTTACATCAAGGCATTCTAAAAACACATCAGCATTTTCTACATTAAAATCTGCCGTTGGACGGCTACCGACAGTACCAGCTAGTCCTAGGGCTGGCGGAATGCATGTTGCTGCAACACTGCAAATGGCGATGTCGCCCTCTTCTTCGTCGTTTTCCCCCGGTTCTTCCAGCGGGAATCGAGACAAGTAATCAGCGTTACCGTTAATCCGCCCAGGCCTGTGTTTTATCACATAATCGAACATAGACATTTGGGCGATCCACCTTTGCTCAATGGCACCCAGTTTCGCTTTATGCCACATAGTTAAATTCATATTGTCAGTGTAAATTTCAACCTTCCCACCTAATAGAAGGCCACGGAACTTTTCCGTTAATGCCCATTTTAAACATAAAAGTTCCAACTTGGAACTACTTTTTGCATTCCTCTCCGACGGGCGGAGAGTACGACTAGCATACGCTAACACTCTCTTTGTACCATTCTGGATTTGGGACAAAACAACACCCAGACCAGTGTATGAGGCGTCACACTCTAAAATATAGGGAAGGGTGAAGTCTGGGAAGCCTAGTAATGATGTCGACGTTAGGGCTTCTTTAAGTTTGTTAAAGGCCTCATCGCATTCTGTAGACCATAGCTGCCCGATGGGACTCTTCTTCCTTTTTCTTGGATCTGTGTGCTGCTGGTTTAGCTGAGCTACTAATTCATGGAGTGGCCTAGCTAGTGTGGCAAATTTGGCTACAAACCGGCGATAGTAACTGGCCAGGCCTAGAAATGAACGTAACTCAGTCTGCGTTCTAGGTATGGGAGCTTTTTGGATCGCCAGCACCTTATCTTCTAACGCTCCTATGCCTTCTGCAGACACAGTATGGCCTAGGAATTGCACCTTTTTCTTGCAGAAATTGCATTTAGCTGGGTTTAGTTTCAACCCCAACACCTGTATCCTATCAAATATGGCCTCTAGTTTTACTAAATGTTCACTAAAATCTCTGGAGTACACAAGAATGTCATCAAGGTAAACTAAAAGTAACTTAAACATATAATCATGAAGCGAAGACTGCATTAAACGTTGGAATGTACTAGCTGAATTCGCAAGCCCCATTGGAAGTCGTGAATATTCATATAACCCAAAGGGTGTAGTGAACGCTGTCTTTTCCTGGTCTGCTGGATTCATCGCCACCTGGTAATAACCGCTAGCTAAATCAAGAGAAGAAAAAAATTTCGCGCCCCCTAACGCATCTAAATAGTCATCTACCCTTGGAAGTGGATATGCGTCCTTTTTAGTTCTTATGTTCAGGGCCCTGTAGTCGACGCACATTCTCAATTTGCCATCCTTTTTTCGGACCAGGACTATTGGAGACGCCCAAGGGCTACAGCTCTCCTTTATAATCTGCTTATCTAACAATCCCTGTAAATGATCTTTCACTTCTTGATACAGGGCAGGAGGAATCCTCCTGTACGGCTGTTTTATGGGGACTTCATCCGTTAAAAGTATGTTATGGGTTACCCTGTCAGTAAACCCAATGTCGGTGTCATCTTTCGCGAATAGGCAGTCGTATTTTGCTAACAGTCCCTCAAGTTGCATCCTTTCCTCATCGCTTCCCTCAAATGCAGTCAAGTCAAAAAGGGGCTTGTCTGGTCTCTGCTCCCCACTGTCTGGTTTAGCAGACAACTCTATTTGTTGCGTTCCTACCACTCTAAAATGTCTAGTCAGGTCAATTGTGGCATCAGATATCTCCCCCACCTGAGTACCTCTCGCTAAAAACACATCTTCGTCCCCCATGTTAACTATCTGTATTTGGCACACTCCCCCCTCTAACCTAGTAAAGCAGTAAGGCAGAATTAAACCCTTGTGGTCAAGGTCCCTGGCTGGTTCGAACACGACCGTTCTGTCTGTTAACCCCGCGCGACCCCTAACTAGCAGGACAGCCAGCGAGCGGGCAGGTATGTGAGTCCTGGCCTCTCCTGTCACCCACACTTTCTTCCGATCTAGGTCAACACTTGCATTGTTGTCTGCTGGCCTGTTGAACTGAAAAAACCTGCTAACATTTGGCAACTCTGCTAGTACATTCATCCCTAATATACAGGGCGTTCTGTTTTCGGTGCCCCTGACATCTTTCAAAACAAAAATTCCACATCTATCAACACTATCAGTCCCTATTTGTACACTGGTACTGATGTACCCTAAATATGGTATTGAAACGCCGTTTGCTGATGTTAATCTAATGTACTTATCTACATCTAACCTATAATGTCTGAAAAGTCTATTGAAACACTCCTCTGAAATCGTGGAAACTTGTGAGCCAGTGTCCAGAACACATCTTATGTTTCTACCGTCAATGCTTATCATTGTCTCTGGGCGTTCGCCTAGCATTTTTATTGGTGAGTCCTTGAACCTTCCCGCCGCGGCCTGACTCGTAGCTGTACGGGATTCTAGTTTAAATGTGCCCTACAAAATCTGGCAATATGTCCTACCCGGCCACAAAGATCACAACGAATCTGTTTTTGCTGTCTCTGGGACCTTGGCTGGGGCTGTCCCCGGCCGTTCACTAGATGCGACAATTGCACTTTTAACTGCGCCATCTCCCGCTTAAGTTCGTTTACTTCGCCCGACTGTTCATGTGACCCCCTACTGTCATTTTCTGCTGGAATGCCCCTGTGTTCGTTGTTTCGGCCATGCCCAGTGCTCTGCTGCCTGTGGTCGTTGTTACGATTCACAACCGTGGCTTCAACGTTGTACACCTCAGTCTGCGGAGTGTGTTTAGCGCTGGCCCATCGCACTGCACAATCACGAGCAGCTAGAAACGACATGGAAGGCTCGTCAATGAGCCTTTCTTTTATCATCTGCCGAGGTAAATCGTCTCTCAACTGCGCGACAAACTGGTCTCTGAGCATTGACTCGTGAAAAGGTGAGACGTTCTGTCTCTCTTGTGCGCAGACCACCTCCTCGAATTCCCGGTGCAATTTATGTGAGAAGTCGACGATCGACTCCCGGCTACCTTGTCTGGTGGAGAAAAATGTCGCCGTTAGTTCTTGGAGGGTTCGTTTGTCGCCGTAGATGGTCGCTAATACCTCCAACATCTTTTCGGGGTCCTTCTCAGAGGTGTGCAGCTTTAACTCTCTGTGTACGTGCGGTGAAATGGTGTCGATGATAAGGTCAACTTTGTCAGCTGTCCCCATCATGCCCGCTCTGAACGCTGAACGGATTTCCCGTAGATACTCATTAACAGTGGGGCCGTGTGGGCCCCCGAAAGTATTGATGTTCTTCCGAGTGGGTACTCTGCTTTGATATTACTTGAGAATTTTCCAGTTGCCACTGACTGTTTTTCTCCCACTCCATTATTTAAATTTAGGACAGTGGTTCTCAACCTTTTTTGGTCCATGCACCCCTTCACCATGTGTTCAGAACGTCATTCCCCCCCCCCCCCCACCACCTTTTTGTATTTCCTCCCTATAAATCCCCTCGCCCTACACAGTATACGTAACAATGGAAGCTAAATTTAATAACACATGCTAGAACACATCTAGACGTCAACATAAAATGTGATTTGCGGGTCTACTTACTCTATAAAACGAATTTCAGAAGGGCGAGAAGTACAGAACTATAAAGTGTGGAGGGAAAAACAATATCAAGTAATTGGTTCTTGTATTAACGCGATCTTGAAATAATCTTACACCACCACCACCCCTCGGTTGAGTTGAAAATCAGTTTGTTAGTTTGTCCTTGTTCTTTTGTCCTGTTATGTTCTCAGGGTAGTGGCTGATCCATTTGTACCTTTTCCCACAAACCTGAATATTTTGCAGTTTTACTTTCAGTCCTTCCTTCCGAACTTTATCAAATGCTTTTACTAAATCTATCCAGATAGTGTGTGCTTTTACTCTTGGAAGGCATCCTCTATTTCCTGAGGTATATAGGTTAGTTGATCTTCATTGGATCTGTACTTTCTGAATCCTGCTTGGTGTGGCGTTGAGTTGCTTTTCTTGCAGGTGTCATGTAGCCTGCCAGATATAATGCTTTCTATTAATTTTCCTGCACAGCTAAGTAGACTGATAGATCGATAGCCATTTGGTTCTTCCAGGTCTTTTCCTTTCTTTGGGACTGATATTAGTAGTTTCCTTCCATGCCTGTGGGAATATTCCTCTCTTCCAGCTGTAATTTCAGACTGCTAGTAGTTTCTTTTTTGCTTGAGTACCTAGTCCTATTAGCATTTCATTTGTGATTCCATCCTTTCCTGGTGATTTCTTCTATTTTATGGTATTTATTGCCTGTTCCATTTCTTCCATTTTTAGATTTGTCATCATATATCTGTCTCTGTATTATTGTGACGTGTCCGTTTATCTTTTATTGCTCTCTTCTGTTCTGTTGTAATATCAATGTGGTTTGCACTAACATAGTGTTCCATTACTACATTTGCAGTCTTTTTTCCTGTAAGCAAAGCATTTCCTTGTTTAATTGTTATTTGTTTGTTTCTGGGTCTTTCACTTTTCATGACTTTCACTAGTTTTCATAGTTTGTGTCCATCTCTGTCACAGTTGAGGTTTTCTGTTTTTTCCCTCCAATAATCTTTTGTTGTTTGATTTATTGTTCTTTTATATTTTGCTAGAAAGGCTTTGAGAGAGATGTTCGCTTTTGTTTTTTTTTTCTCTCTCTCTGCTGTCTTCTCGGCATCTTCAACTTTGTCCTCCAAAATTTGTAGTTCTTCAGTCCAGTATGGTTTGTAATTTTTCCTTGCTCCTCTTGGAATGGACTCAGTGGCTGCCTGTATTATTGCTTAGACTTTCCACCATTTGTTTCATGTTGCCATGTCGTGTATTTATGTTTTCACAATATTTGTCTGTTAGTATGGCAAATCTGTCCCAGTCAGCTCGTAAGCAAAGGCTTTTGCTCCTGTGGAACATACTCCATATTCATTACAAGCTTGATTGGTCTGTGATTACTACCTGCTAATTGGTCACGCACATGGCGATCAATTTTGTGGAGGATGTCTCCTGTGCATAAAGCTAAGTCTGGAGTAGAAGTGGTAAACCATCTTCTAGAGTAGAAGCTTGTTGTGTCGTCCGCTTTGTTGAGTAGATGGAGATTTGAGTCTATTTCCCAGTCCTCCATTTCATCTCTTCTGTTGTCAGTATCTGGGTATCCCCATCTTTCTGAATGGCTATTAAAGTCTCAGGCTATAATGCACATTGTGTCAGTTATTTTCATGTTTGATAGTATTAGGTCTTATCTGCTGGGCTATACAGATTGTACATTCTTATTTTCACATCCTTTATCATTATATCAACACCTATAATTTCCATTTGGTTGTCAGGGATCACAGATACTTCACTGCAAAATATTGTATTTTGTGTAAGTATTAGAACTCCTCCTTTGTGTCCTTCGCAGTTAAAATGTGTTGCCCGATATCCTCTGACTGAGAATCTGTGGTGGCCATTGAGGTGTGTCTCTTGAATGCATGCCACATCAATTCTATCTTTATGAAGATGATCTGTTAGGGGAACTTTCTTGTTGAAAACTCTTTTGGTATTCCACTGTAGTATGTTGAGTGTCTGGGGTGTTTGATCAGTAGCTCTTACCCTGCCCCTCTGTGTGACTCCACAGCACAGGGGAAGGTGACCACCAGTAGCATGGGGTGGACCCCCTTGAGGCAGGGGGCCAGGCACTATCACCGCCTGATGGTACTTCACGGGATTAGCACAATTCTGATTAATTTTAATTTGTCACACTCTTTTGTCAAACCTGTTGTAGGGTGGTAAATATAATAAAATAGAATAAGGACAAGTTTCGCTAGGGGTATTCAGTATGAATGGGGTCTAAAACCCAAACACGCCCTCTATAGGAATGAATATATTGGCTCGTAACCCCCAAGTATTGAACAAGGCAGAAAAGGGTGCAAGTTCAACACTAACATAGAAGAAATGTTTCCCATAGAAGGCTGGGAGATCCGGGAAGTTCTACCACAGACACCCGAGTACTAATCACTCTACCCAGAGGGTGTGTCCATGTGTAAGTGCCCCGCCCCACATTTTATCTCCCACATATATATATATAAACAATGACAAGTATCCACTGTCATGCACATCCACAGTATTATACAACAGAGGGACAACAACCAATGTTAGATGCAACAACTGGATTACATGACAGAGGAAAACAGCCACTGTTAGACAAAAACAGTACAATGACTCACTGTATCACATAACAGTAACAATAACTGGACTATAAACATCAATTTTGGAACAACAGGTTAACAATGAAGTAACTGCAAGGCTTGGTTAAACCAAACAAACAAACAATTGTATTGTGGAAAACATTTGGGTTCTGGAAAACCCTGTTGGCTACAATATGACATATACATGAAAGAATTATCATATTTCAGGCAATGCACACAAAGTATACAACCAAACAGAAGTCCCCAACATTATTTCCCCAAAAAAGGTTCACATCAAATACATGTGTCAAACACAAAACAAAGTAAATAATCCATACAAAGAAATAGATAAAGAAAATCTATCTAATCTGTCTCTAGAAATATCCTAGGGGTCTGATGATGACTCCCTCTCCTTCAATATCCACTAGAAAAAGTCTGGCCATAATCACACTCTCTATAATCCAGGAAAACAGCTGCTTTGCATATATCCACCTATTCAGAAAATTGGGGATTGCACACACACGCACACAGAACTTTCACTTCTGGATCAGATATCCATCGCGAAAAACATGTAGGAGTAATCCATATGAATCCAATGTGGATATACTGTAATCTCTCAAGTCACAGTTGCTAAGTCACTGGGCTAGGAGCGTTCCAGGGTGATATAACAGACAGGTATAAATAAGTCTGAAGCATTCTGGCATGGCGTGACACACAGGAGTCCATGTGATTGATTCGATCAGGATCAGGCACCAACACTTTCAGTATCTCTTTGGATGAGGAGTGACATCACATAATCCATTAGAATTTCCTGACAGAACTAACTTGAATGGGGCATGAATATTCCAGCCCCTTTCTCTGGGTTAAGATGTAGGTTATTCTTTCTTCAGCTGAATATATGACTTGATTGACGGGAGTTGGTAATGTGCTTGATTATCCATGTCTGGGATATGATGGATTAGAAGATTCAAAGGAAGCTGGGAGTTCACACAATCAGTTGGTAAATCCATACTGGTAAATGATGGTGAATTCCAGACTATCCATGAGCCTCTGGAATATGACAGTTGAATGTGGAATTAGGCGGTGACTTTTAGAAGAGGTTATACTCTGTATCCATCTAGGCCAGGCATGCCTCATGTCTTTGCAGACATTGAAAAGCTTAACACCGTCTTTAAGTTCCCAGAGGTAGGGAATCCACTTCAGCATATTTAAAATCCGTTAAGTATCCAGGCATTGACATTCAGGTTCAGGGTGAGTAGCAGTAACCAGCACTCTTTGTAGAATATTAGAGGAGGCTGATATCCCAGTTTCCTGCCTCTAAATCCAAACAAGTTGACTATAAATCCAGTGCCAAGCATGGTGACTAGTGTCAATACTCCACCGCCATCTCTAGCGCTGTATAGTGAAGAAGAACAGGGTTGATATAGATTAGTTATACAATCCAAACTTGGATAACAATGTATCATAATAAACTATACATATATATGATGAATAACAGTGTATCATAATTAAAAATAGAGGGAACAAAAGGGAAGAAGAAGAAAAAAAGTGTAGCTAGTTCCCTAGCACTTGTCGCCTACTGTAGAGTTTTGACCCACTCCAAAAGTGAGTAAGATATCTACTCAATAGGTACATTTCTTCTGGACTGATACTGGAGCTTCCTGAGGGGTTACACACCACCTAATCCATCCAAACATTTTGATAGTACCGCTGTCACACCATGGAAAAAGTTCATGAGACACTGTCCTCATGTAAACAATTCATAAATCTCCTTTCCATAGTTACAAACAACATTATGTAAGTACCACTGATAAATGGCAGAAGTTTAGCTACCAGTTGTCATCTCCTTTTGCATCATCATCATGTGTTTGTCCCCATTGGGGGGGGGGGGGAGTTAAAAGATCTACTCCAACAGTAACATCATGAATAGAATATACATTCTTATAACAGCATTTATTACAGCATCAAGCAGTAACAATCATGAGCATAAAAGGTAAAATACTCATAAAAGAGAAATCATGGGAATCTTTTCCCATACATTTGAGATTATGTATATCATACCACATGAAAATCCCATAACATCATTTATGAAAAAGGACTACAAGACAATCTCTGTGTATTTACAACCAGGTAAACAAAAGATTAACTCCTAAGTGCATGAAAAAGTCAAGCGAGAATATATATCTCTCTCTCTATCTAACAACCTATATTAAAGTTGTACACAAATGTGAGATAGTAATATTTCTCCATCATAAGAGCAGAAATACAAAATAAGCACTCAGGAAAAAAAAACACTTTAAAACACAGAGACCAGTTGTGAAAATTAAGCATTTAGGAATAAAGTAAGTTCACAAAATCATCTCAGAAGAATGACTCATAGCCAGATTATATTGTAAGCATTTTGAAGGCTGACTGGACAACATGGCGATGTGCAGGCTGTGTGACGTAAACCAACATTTCAATGAAAGCGATTCTCCTAATTTTCACACACACAACTTCAATCATGATATTAGTTGCCACCAAGCATTGTATATAATATAATACTCACCTAAAACGCAGAGAATAAGTGGGCTTTAAATTAACCCATTAGCAATGGGTCACCCGCTAACATTGGAGAAACATGGCGATTGACCAGACCGCTTTTCTACCAAGCCTTTGTCTAGATTAAGCCTGTGTTTCCGGGGCGCGGCCAATCAATTCTCTTAAAACGAAACGAAATTTCGTTTCGTTAATTCTCCCGTCGGGCTTTTTAATAGCCTCTACTCTTCAGATAGCGTGTCCTAGCAACGTCTGCTGGAAAAGACTGCGAGATGATGACATATATGTCACAAGTCTCCCACCTAGACATGTCTATCCCATAGGAAGAGATGCTACACATTCATCCACAGTCTTCCACCTTCTTAATCTGATGCCTTTGGTCTTCCAGGTCCTCCAATTATGCTTTACATTTAATCACTATTGTAGAATAATCTCTCCGTGCCACATTCATTTTTCTACTTGCCAAGACAACTGGACATAACATTGAAGATTCATCTAGCTTCGCTTGAAGAAGTGTAACTCTCTCCACTGTTGTCAGCATTCCATTGAAATATGAGTGGACGTTGAGATCTCTGTATGAGGTATTGGTTGCACTGCAATCGAACCAATTTCTCGACGTTTGAACGAAGATATAAAGCTTCGACAACCGCTTCATTAGCAATAAGAATATCATCCTTAAAATATGCTAACAGCAGGATCTCCTCCTTCAAATCAGTCATAGTGGCATACTGAACTGGGTAAGTATACCTAGCACAGGTGTAGGTTCATTTGCTTTGAGGCCAAATCTACGAAAAGTCCTGGCTCGTTTATAAGTCCATCCGCACTTTATACTGACTAGAATGAGTTACCGGCATTTATTCTCTCCCCTCCAACACGTATATGTTGCTTTCCTGGTGAAAATAGCGAGCAATTCTGCGTCGATTGTCGTAGATTGATCGTCATCTGCCTCCAAATATGTTGTAGACAATTTCCACCCAAGCACCGTTAAGTAGATGTAATAACATTGCACATAGCTGTATCACCATCCACATTATATTCAGTTCATAGATAAATTTAAAGCCGTAGGTGGTCCCTGTAATAGTCATCCGAACAACCGAGTTGTCGGTACACTCCCAGTTTACTGATGGGTTACCTTACTTGTAAGCGATGAAAGCCACAGGTATAAATATATCCCTCTTTTCTGGTGTTTCCTGAGTTAACTTCCTCAAGATAAAAAAATCAGGGCACCTTTAAGTTTCTCTCCAGGTCTGTTCGTAACCGATCAATACGGAGAACAATGAATCTGTTGAAACTGGAAGAGTTTGAAAGCTTTTCCTTCTGAACTGAAATATATTACTAGTTAGACTCCCTAGAAGAAATACTAAACTAGTAAAAAGTCAAGCAACTCTCAGCCAATGGCTTCCAAGTGCTTGAAAAGTATAGTCCTTGCTATAGCCCAATCTAGCATGGTCTATGAATAAAATAAGAATAAGGCGTCCTACTCTTCATCTGTCGAGAGGTACGTCAACAACAACCATAATTTAATAGTTGTATAAATAGGGCTATCTCCTAGAGCACCAAAATAGTTTGATGTTTTGGAGAAAAATCCTGACTTTAAGAACATAATGTGACAACTAGCAAGCTGTCCCTAGTCTTTCAAGTCAGTACAAGCAACATGCAAAATGGGAGCTAAGGCTGCCCGAGCCTGTTACTAATTCTCTGATGAGAATAAAATTGGGTATGTCGCAGATGAGGACCATATTTCCTGTTTTCTGACATCAAAAAATTTTTCGAGATACTGGCAGGTTTTTTTCGGTAGCTCTTAAATTTCCTATGACATCCCAATAAAACAACAGGGTAAATTTACGGTCGAAACCATATCCTTCGTTCGCCAGTCACACAACGACGTATGCTTCTCTGTCACTGGTAATGCCAGAGGGACTAGCTTGTAAAAGGGGCCCTGTAATTCAATTGCTGTCTCTCACATAGTAAATGGATCCTTGTTCACTACAGAGTTACAACAACCGAATAATAAAATTGACCAGTGCCATTTCTGACACATGGACAATAACAGATCTGTTACGAATACCAGACCCTTAAACTGAAAGCGTTGAATAGGCGTCTTTATGTCCTTATAGGAATCATCAGTGTCAATCTATCTACTTTCAGTGTTTCCGAACATGTTATGCATATGGGGTGGAATATAAAAATCCACTGTTTCCCGCTTGGCGGCTACGAATACTGCAATTTAAACAATATTCATACTCCTTCCATTATACATGTCGGATAAAATTGCAGGTGGAGTATTGGCCCTAACATTAAGTCAACTTAATTGGTTATTGTTATTTTCCCCTGATGTTCTAAAATCTCATTTATGCATGTAGTGTCCCACTTAAATAAAGATATCTTTACTGAATTCTTTAAAAAAAAATTTTGGGGTGCTATATCCTATCTGTCTCAGCCATTAAAATTTTTTTTTTTTTTGGATTTCTCTGTTGCTTTGGGTAAGTTTCAATAGTACATGACCCCAACAAACAAAGCATGCACAAAATAAAATGGCAATATATGACAACATAGTTAAACAGCCCAGGATTCATATGTGGGTCTATGCAAAAATGAGGACATATACAGTAATATATTTATCATACTACCAAAATTTAACTAATCAAGAACATCCCAGAGTAACAATAACATTTAACATCAACATCTCACAAAATCAATCAAGAATTCCTGACATCCTACCAGAAATAATCCTATATGGGTTAAACATCCCAGAGACCTTATTTATGAGGTCATATACAAGGAACAGGTCTCCCACCAAAAGGATACAAAATACATGAGTTAACCATTCTCATATACAAACAATAACACAGGTTTCAATTTCTAGAATAAAGACATCACCTGTGAACATTAGTTGAAACACAACAAACAATACTTGTGATTAAGACACCATAGGTTCATAAAACTTGTGTCTAAGCCCATACTTGTGAACACCAGCCACCAATTAGTTGTAAAGTCTCAACTTGAGAGGTAGACATGGGTACAAATTTTCTGGGCAACGCCCACACTCATGGCATGGGGTAAGGGTTCGAAATTCCGCGACGAGCCCACACTTGTAGGGTGGTAAATATAATAAAATAGAATAAGGACAAGTTTCGCTAGGGGTATTCAGTATGAATGGGGTCTAAAACCCAAACACGCCCTCTATAGGAATGAATATATTGGCTCGTAACCCCCAAGTATTGAACAAGGCAGAAAAGGGTGCAAGTTCAACACTAACATAGAAGAAATGTTTCCCATAGAAGGCTGGGAGATCCGGGAAGTTCTACCACAGACACCCGAGTACTAATCACTCTACCCAGAGGGTGTGTCCATGTGTAAGTGCCCCGCCCCACATTTTATCTCCCACATATATATATATAAACAATGACAAGTATCCACTGTCATGCACATCCACAGTATTATACAACAGAGGGACAACAACCAATGTTAGATGCAACAACTGGATTACATGACAGAGGAAAACAGCCACTGTTAGACAAAAACAGTACAATGACTCACTGTATCACATAACAGTAACAATAACTGGACTATAAACATCAATTTTGGAACAACAGGTTAACAATGAAGTAACTGCAAGGCTTGGTTAAACCAAACAAACAAACAATTGTATTGTGGAAAACATTTGGGTTCTGGAAAACCCTGTTGGCTACAATATGACATATACATGAAAGAATTATCATATTTCAGGCAATGCACACAAAGTATACAACCAAACAGAAGTCCCCAACATTATTTCCCCAAAAAAGGTTCACATCAAATACATGTGTCAAACACAAAACAAAGTAAATAATCCATACAAAGAAATAGATAAAGAAAATCTATCTAATCTGTCTCTAGAAATATCCTAGGGGTCTGATGATGACTCCCTCTCCTTCAATATCCACTAGAAAAAGTCTGGCCATAATCACACTCTCTATAATCCAGGAAAACAGCTGCTTTGCATATATCCACCTATTCAGAAAATTGGGGATTGCACACACACGCACACAGAACTTTCACTTCTGGATCAGATATCCATCGCGAAAAACATGTAGGAGTAATCCATATGAATCCAATGTGGATATACTGTAATCTCTCAAGTCACAGTTGCTAAGTCACTGGGCTAGGAGCGTTCCAGGGTGATATAACAGACAGGTATAAATAAGTCTGAAGCATTCTGGCATGGCGTGACACACAGGAGTCCATGTGATTGATTCGATCAGGATCAGGCACCAACACTTTCAGTATCTCTTTGGATGAGGAGTGACATCACATAATCCATTAGAATTTCCTGACAGAACTAACTTGAATGGGGCATGAATATTCCAGCCCCTTTCTCTGGGTTAAGATGTAGGTTATTCTTTCTTCAGCTGAATATATGACTTGATTGACGGGAGTTGGTAATGTGCTTGATTATCCATGTCTGGGATATGATGGATTAGAAGATTCAAAGGAAGCTGGGAGTTCACACAATCAGTTGGTAAATCCATACTGGTAAATGATGGTGAATTCCAGACTATCCATGAGCCTCTGGAATATGACAGTTGAATGTGGAATTAGGCGGTGACTTTTAGAAGAGGTTATACTCTGTATCCATCTAGGCCAGGCATGCCTCATGTCTTTGCAGACATTGAAAAGCTTAACACCGTCTTTAAGTTCCCAGAGGTAGGGAATCCACTTCAGCATATTTAAAATCCGTTAAGTATCCAGGCATTGACATTCAGGTTCAGGGTGAGTAGCAGTAACCAGCACTCTTTGTAGAATATTAGAGGAGGCTGATATCCCAGTTTCCTGCCTCTAAATCCAAACAAGTTGACTATAAATCCAGTGCCAAGCATGGTGACTAGTGTCAATACTCCACCGCCATCTCTAGCGCTGTATAGTGAAGAAGAACAGGGTTGATATAGATTAGTTATACAATCCAAACTTGGATAACAATGTATCATAATAAACTATACATATATATGATGAATAACAGTGTATCATAATTAAAAATAGAGGGAACAAAAGGGAAGAAGAAAAAAAAAAGTGTAGCTAGTTCCCTAGCACTTGTCGCCTACTGTAGAGTT
This sequence comes from Cepaea hortensis, assembly GCA_963921405.1. Lineage (NCBI taxonomy): Eukaryota > Metazoa > Mollusca > Gastropoda > Stylommatophora > Helicidae > Cepaea > Cepaea hortensis. Next base: position 21,658,066 of record OY992888.1, on the reverse strand, counting down.
TTGACCCACTCCAAAAGTGAGTAAGATATCTACTCAATAGGTACATTTCTTCTGGACTGATACTGGAGCTTCCTGAGGGGTTACACACCACCTAATCCATCCAAACATTTTGATAGTACCGCTGTCACACCATGGAAAAAGTTCATGAGACACTGTCCTCATGTAAACAATTCATAAATCTCCTTTCCATAGTTACAAACAGCATTATGTAAGTACCACTGATAAATGGCAGAAGTTTAGCTACCAGTTGTCATCTCCTTTTGCATCATCATCATGTGTTTGTCCCCATTGGGGGGGGGGGGGGGAGTTAAAAGATCTACTCCAACAGTAACATCATGAATAGAATATACATTCTTATAACAGCATTTATTACAGCATCAAGCAGTAACAATCATGAGCGTAAAAGGTAAAATACTCATAAAAGAGAAATCATGGGAATCTTTTCCCATACATTTGAGATTATGTATATCATACCACATGAAAATCCCATAACATCATTTATGAAAAAGGACTACAAGACAATCTCTGTGTATTTACAACCAGGTAAACAAAAGATTAACTCCTAAGTGCATGAAAAAGTCAAGCGAGAATATATATCTCTCTCTCTATCTAACAACCTATATTAAAGTTGTACACAAATGTGAGATAGTAATATTTCTCCATCATAAGAGCAGAAATACAAAATAAGCACTCAGGAAAAAAAACACTTTAAAACACAGAGACCAGTTGTGAAAATTAAGCATTTAGGAATAAAGTAAGTTCACAAAATCATCTCAGAAGAATGACTCATAGCCAGATTATATTGTAAGCATTTTGAAGGCTGACTGGACAACATGGCGATGTGCAGGCTGTGTGACGTAAACCAACATTTCAATGAAAGCGATTCTCCTAATTTTCACACACACAACTTCAATCATGATATTAGTTGCCACCAAGCATTGTATATAATATAATGCTCACCTAAAACGCAGAGAATAAGTGGGCTTTAAATTAACCCATTAGCAATGGGTCACCCGCTAACATTGGAGAAACATGGCGATTGACCAGACCGCTTTTCTACCAAGCCTTTGTCTAGATTAAGCCTGTGTTTCCGGGGCGCGGCCAATCAATTCTCTTAAAACGAAACGAAATTTTGTTTCGTTAATTCTCCCGTCGGGCTTTTTAATAGCCTCTACTCTTCAGATAGCGTGTCCTAGCAACGTCTGCTGGAAAAGACTGCGAGATGATGACATATATGTCACACCTGTGCCTCAGAACATGCGACTTCGACGAGCATTTTTCGGGTTTGCTCTCCCTAGCCTTTGACTGTCCCCAGTCTGCCTACAAGGCATCAGGTATGTGTCAATCTTCGTCTGGTTGCTATTTCTTGACCTGTTCGACATGGGAGACCCTACCAATAACTGTGCTACCTTCAGCTTAGCTCTTGGGGTCATTGGAACACTCAAACCCCTCTACATCTCAACACTGGAACTGTGTTGTACACGTTGCATTGTACATTCGGCCAGTTGTTGTTGTGAGTTAGTTATGTATACGTTGCATCACATCATCCCCATGAAAGGTTAGTTGAATGAATGCTTGCAATTTGGGGATGTGATGTTTCCTTAGATGGTGGTTTTGTGTGGTGACAGTATCGCTTTATGAATTTAATGAGATAGCCATTTAGATTTTTCTTTAAGGATTCAAATTCTTCTTCCAGTGTATCTTTAATGCATATCCTCCTAGCATTATTGAACAGGGTCAGTATTAGCCCTTTACAGGGCTGACACTTGTCCATTTTTTAGCCCTGAACGGGCAAGAATTTTTCAGGTTCTGTAAAATTTTGGGTTACGTTAGTAAAAACATCTCAAATAAGGTGTTAGTCAACCGATTTTAGTTAAATAAACAACACAGTGAAGGGAAAGCATGCAGAATATGTTACTCACGTGATTGTTGTCAGTTATCCATATATGAACACAAATATTTACGAAATACAGTTACTATTTGTGATTTTCAGTCATCTATACGGCAATTTACAAACACATTTTCAGAATCATAATCACTTTCTTTAAAGTCCGACTCACGACTGTTAATGCAAAATAACGCTTTTCACTGATATCTAGCTCTGATTAGTAGTCAACTTCGTGCCCTTTAATGTCACTTAAATTGAACCTAACGAAATCTCGGCTATCACTTGAAGAATCGCCGAAATCCACCTTGAAAAACAGCGTAAAAACCCCAAAAACTATCCCAAAAAAGTCTGTTCAAATTCATAGTAGGCGCTTGCAAATGGCGGCCACATTGTCAAGCTATCGGTGAAAGTAGCCGTCGGAAGTATCGGAAAGCCGAGAGATCGCGTTTTTACAATGCATAATAGTATCGGGCGCGTTCGGCCGATCTGCCCATTTAACCGATCGGATAGAAATGGACGTTCCACCCTGTAAAGGGTTAAGCCATGTTTATACTGGACAAAGCTATTTCAGTGACATTAAAAATAGCACATCTGTTGCTGGTACTACAGTTAACGTAAGAAGCTGTAATCAGTCAGTCTAATTAATGTTGGTGTAAATGCAGTTATTGTATGTTGATGTGTTTTTTTAAAACTTTTCCTATTCCATTTATCCAAGAAGGCACATGTGATGTTGCTGATACCTCAGGCAATGCAGCTTTTGGTGATAAGTCGACTGCAGACTCCAGGTGGTCCAGTTTTCCCACCAATAACTCAGCAGTTTCTGACACTCGGACTGTGCACATAGGTAAGATAATCTGGATTTTGTCACTGCACCCAAATGTGTTATGTTGGAAATAGGCACTAACAAAGTCAGAATCAACCATGATCTCTTGCAGAGAAGACTAAGTACCTCACAAACTGTGAGATTGCAAGAGTCTCAGCAATTTACTATGATGGTAAATTATTATCACCCATATTCTACATGCCCTTTCTTCACCTCCAAGTTGTAACATCCAGGAGACAGACAATAATTTGGCTAACCTAGTGAGAGTAGACCATGATCTCTGTGGTAAAGACTACAGAGGACTAAATACTTCACATGACACAATATTGCAAGAACCACAGTAATTCCTTATGATGTTGGCAAATAATTAGCACCCATCTTTTGTGCACCGTGTGGAGAGTTCATGAGCATACTTGAAATGAGTTCTTCTGCAACTTGAATCAAGTCATCAGCAGTCTTTGATTCTGTCAGTGTGTAGAAGTGTTAACATAATACAATGTCATTTAAACAACAATATAGAAAATATATTCAAGTCTTCAGCGTCGCTGATTCCATCAGTTTGTACCAGCATTAAGAACAATACAATATGTGTTTGAAAACTATAGAGAAAAAAATATATTTAAGTCATCAGAAATCTAACGCATATTGCCAAATTCATTGACGTAATGCAATGCACTGACAGATAAACCACATAATGAAGATATCTTGCAAGAATGCTACCCAATTCTGTACAACTTTAGCTGCAGAATCGTGAACAAGTCTACAAAGGGCTTGGCATAAGTTAGTTTGGGCCTATTCTGCATTGGGAGCTAAAACAAAAATAATGATGATGGTCCATATAAATAGATAAGTATAACATATATCATCTTTTTATAGCAGATCCTATGCAGGATGTTGCACTCATCACAAGCCGCTGGAATGTTTCCGATCTCCTGCCAGTTCTCTGGCCCCTTGCCCTAGAGGCCTGCAGTGTCCTGTATGTTGATCATGTCAAAGCACATTGAGCATTCCCATTCATGCTCAGTCCTCCATTGCAAAGTATTTCTGCTCACTGATCCCATAAGTAGTTGGTTATGGTATTTTCTCTTTCCCACTAAGGCTGACATGATGTGCTTGACCCACTTTCACTCCGTTTGTGCCGCCTGGCTATCGTCAGTATCCGCCAACCAAGTTCCTATTGCACTGATTATATCAGCCCTGACAATACTTCTTCCCATGTTTATTGATGCATTATTTGCCAGCTGCTCTGGGAATTTTTTCAAGAACCATTCATAACCAGTGATAATACATGTCCTCCTGATCTCTTAGATAGTGAGTCAGTACCTTGCGCTCCTGCATGTCAGGGTGCGTACATCCAGGTGAGTGATGTGAGGCTATCTATCCATTCACCACTGAGACTGTTGATTTTATGTAGCATGTTCATGGAGTCTACAGTGATGTTTCCATGTGTGTGACTTCCTCTTCTGATGCCCGTGTGAGAGCTCTATAGCCATCAGTGATCTCCACAATCAAGCTTGATGTAGTCGTCTTGAATGTGTCCACCCAGTTTCCGTGTCCATCTTTATACTGGTCAGCCCCAACCTCATCTTCCAGGACAATGTCTTCCATTACTGTTCTTTCCAAGCCATTGATGTTTACACTGACCAGATTATTCACATTTTGTGATGAGATGCTGTTTATATGCCAGTGTTCTTCACCCTTCAGATCGTGTAGATTGTCATCATTTATTGTTGTCTCCTAGGTCCATTATGTTATATACTTTTCAATAGCATTTAATTTCATAAGTTCTGATTTTCCCCTTTAGAGGTTGTGAAATGGTCCGTGACATGTATCCATATGTAGCCACATGAAAGATGCATGTTTTATAAAAATGTTACTTAACTTACCTGTTCTTGTGCCATATGTTTATAATGCTGTTTAAAGATTACATGTGTAGCTAAGCAGAATAATTTGATGCCGGTAATGAATCCCGCAGACTCTCTGGCTGACCAGTGGAGATCATGTGCCATCTGTCTGGAGGATCTTCTGGATACAGAGCTGTTGACTCATGTCTTGTGCAATGGTGTTTTCTGTCAGAACTGCCTGGAGGTAGGAACACACTTAAGAATTGTGATGTACATCCGTCCGTTTGTTTGTTTGTTAGTTTTTTTTTTTTTTTTTTTTTTTTTTATATTGGGGGGGGGGGGGGGGGGGGGGGGGGGGAAGAGGAGGTATCTCTCTCTCTCTCTCTTTCTCTCTCTCTCTCTCACTCACTGTTTATGTATCATAGTTGTTTATACTTCATTGTTGATGTATCACAGTTGTTTATACTTATAGCTGTTTTTGTACCATAGTTGTCTTTACATCATATTTGTTTAAGTATCATGTCTGTTTAATTATCATAGTTATTTATACTTCACAGCTGTTTATGTATCAAAGTTGTATATAATTCATAGTTTTTTTATCTATCATAGTTGTTTATCTATCACAGTTGCTTATACTTATTAACTGTTTATACATCGTAGTCATTTAAATATCATATTTGGTTATGTATCATATTTGTTTTTGTATAAATTAAATATAAACGACTATGACACTCATAGTTGTTTTGTTTTTTTTAAATCATAATTTTGTAATTATAATTGTTGTTTAAGTGTCATAATTGTTTATACACTAGTTGTTTTTGTGTCATAATAGTGTATACACTAGTTGTTTTTGTGTCATAATTTTGTGTATGCAAATATGGTCCATGGTAGTTATCTATAGTTGTAAAATAAATCAAAGTTGATATACATAAAAGATAACATTGTGCTGCTTTAATCTTCCTTGTAAAAAAAAAAAGAGATTGGTTTAAAAACAAATCATTGAACATGAATGCATTAAACATTTCAGAAAAATAAACATGCTAAACTTAAACATGGAATAGCACAAGTAAAGGCAGTATTTTTGATGTATCAAAGTTATCTATACTTATAGCAAAGGCAGTATTTTTGATGTATCAAAGTTATCTATACTTATAGCAAAGGCAGTATTTTTGATGTATCAAAGTTATCTATACTTATAGCTGTTATCTATACTTATAGCAAAGGCAGTATTTTTGATGTATCAAAGTTATCTATACTTATAGCAAAGGCAGTATTTTTGATGTATCAAAGTTATCTATACTTATAGCAAAGGCAGTATTTTTGATGTATCAAAGTTATCTATACTTATAGCAAAGGCAGTATTTTTGATGTATCAAAGTTATCTATACTTATAGCAAAGGCAGTATTTTTGATGTATCAAAGTTATCTATACTTATAGCTGTTATCTATACTTATAGCAAAGGCAGTATTTTTGATGTATCAAAGTTATCTATACTTATAGCAAAGGCAGTATTTTTGATGTATCAAAGTTATCTATACTTATAGCAAAGGCAGTATTTTTGATGTATCAAAGTTATCTATACTTATAGCAAAGGCAGTATTTTTGATGTATCAAAGTTATCTATACTTATAGCTGTTATCTATACTTATAGCAAAGGCAGTATTTCACAATATGAAAACTATTCTGTGCAATATATGTTTGCCAGTTGAGGTTCAAAAAAGTATTCTTGATGGCTGTGTCAAGCCAATCCTGATTTTGCAAGTCAATCATGGACGGTTAGCAGACTAGTGAGGAATTGTGTGGAAGCTGGAGAGATGTGGTGTTGTGGAAGAAGAATAATTCTGTGGATGGATAAAAATCAGAATGAAAATATCTTGCACTCAATTCACAAAGAGAACTGGTCGCTACCATCAGAAAAAGACTGTCCGCATTCTTTAAATATCTTGCACTCAATTCACAAAGAGAACTGGTCGCTACCATCAGAAAAAGACTGTCCGCATTCTTTGGGCGTGTCAAGAGAAGGGGAAAAGCTGAAGTCCTAATGTGACAGTGGGGAAGTTGGGAGGGAGGAGCGGCAGAGGGAGACCAAGAGAGAAGATGCTGGATAATTTGACACCATAGCTTGGAGGAACATCAGTTTCAGAAATGATTGACAGCACATGAGGCAAAAGCCTGTGGACATGACATCACCAATGCCACCTAGCATGGGCTGTAAGAAAATACTAACTGAACATCTTGCATATATTAAAATGTTATTTCTTTGAATATATTACATGCCATGCTAGATACATTGGTATTGATAAAAAAAAAAGGCTTGCCACTGTCAAGCTTACAACAGAGTGCAGAAAAAACAATGACTATTAAGCCCGGCGGTTGAATACAAACCACAGATATAAGCAAACGTTTTGGCCGAAGTTTTTATCAGCGGAACAACAGGACCACAACAGTTATAGATATATGAACAAGCAGCACAAAAGTGCCCTTCCCTAAGGGCTTGTATGGTCTAGGACAGTGGGAACTGAATCACGCTGGCTTGCATTTATAATATACTGTTTAAAAAAAGAAATTCACAGCTATCCGAGGGTGTGTTTTTATGAGTTTTTAAGTAGAATTTGGTGCTAGGGTATATAAAAACCAGCCTCAAATGTTTTTTACAGTGTCAAATGCACGTGTTGACCTGAATTGCGTTCATGTTTGTAATTGTTACAATGCAGTGGTCCATAGTGTTTATGACAAAATTTTACCACAGCTCATGATGTGCTCACGTGAAAGCAACAACATTTGGGGTGAACACTTCAGTGACTATGCAACTGAAACCCTATAAAAGGATAACGCTACACAGAACAATTTAGTCTATTTTCAAGCTAATATCTATGGCGTTTCTATCGATAAATTTAAGGAACATTGCCATTGGATGACTGCATGCAGGTGAAAGTCAAAGTCAGGTTGTCAGGCATCTAAACGTGCATCAGAGTAACATCAGTCGACTTTAGCACCGGTTCCAAACCTCTAGCTCAGTTGAAGACCGGCATCACAGTGGATGACCCAGAGAGACAACAGCAGCGGATGATCACTTTATTCGGCTTTGTCACCTCTGAGACAGGTTTACATCATCTTCCTCAACTGCCCAGCCATTGCCTGCAGGACATCATGTGTCTGATCAAACTGTCCAGAATAGACTGCATGACACTGGACTTTGGACGCAACGACCTCATCGTGGACCTGTCCTTACACGCCGTTGTCACCAAAATCGACCCCTTTGATCTAACCAGCATTGTCCCTGGGCAGCAGACAACCAATGGAGATGTCTGGTTTAGTGACGAATCTTTTTTTGTTTGTTTTGTTGCAGCGTCATGATAGTCGGAGAAGGGTCTACCGTGGGTGAAATGAACGTTTTGCCCACAATTGCGGTAATGAAGCTCAGCCGCACGGTGGTGGAGGTGCAATGGTGTGGGGAATGATCAGTTACAGTGGAAGGAGTCAATTGGTTCACATTGAAGGAGGCTTTAGTGCGCTACGATACGTCAATGAAATTCTTCGACCCCATGTCCTTCCACTTTTGGCTACCCAAAAGTCTGTGTTTCAACAATACAATGTCAGACCTCAATGTACACGGTTGACCACGCAGTTCCTGACTACCAACAACATTCTCACCATTCCCTGGCCATTACTGTCTCCAGACATGAGTCTGATTGAGCACGTGTGGATGAGCTGCATAGACGTGCTTGTCGCTGAGACGTTGCTCCAGCCATGATTTGTTCCAGGCACTCCAGGAAGAGTCTGCAGTCATCCCACAGGCCCACATCAGACGTCTGATCGCATCCATGCCCAGGAGATGCCAGTCGCTAATCGATGCAAGAAGAGGCCACACCATACTAATGGGAAAGCCCGTATGTCCAAAACCTCTCTTGACCCAGATGCATAACAACTGTCAATGTATTGTCTGAACCCTAAAGTATTCTTGTGTGCAATTTGAACAATTAACTCATTACATTAAAAAAGATACTGAATATCAAAGTTATGGCTATATGTGTGTCTTTGATAGCTATGCATTTCTTTTTTTGAACAGTATACTATCTCACAGACTTGTTGCCTTTGTTGTATTTAATGTTAATTGTTACATTCTATTTTTGCAGATGTCTGTAAAACATACGGCAGATGTTTCTGCTTTCTGTTGCCCGGTAAGTAAAGAAGAAAACATTTTTTGGTCGATAATTTCAGTAAGATTGAAACAGGAAAGCATTGTTTCAGTGGCGTTAAACCATCACTTATTATTAACATATAATGGCACTCTAGTCGATGGATCAACATCACGGAACACGGGTGCAACCTATAAGTGCTCCGTTCTCCTTCTAACTCAAATCTGAATCTGGAGAAACTCAGCTCAGTGCACGAACTCCGTAGCACCAGCGAGGATCCTGAAATACTTTGGGTAGATTTTTAACTCGAAATTTTGCCCGGACAGCGCCGTTAGGCTACTCTTTCGATTTCCAACTGCCAAGGGATTATTTGTGTGTGCAACAATACACACGGGCGTCAAATCTCACTACCCAGAGACCAGGGGAAATTTTATTACTAGAATTCCATGAGAAAAAAATCCCAGCCCTCACCGGGGCATGAACCCGGGACCTCCAGCACTCGAGGCGGATACCATACCTCGAGACCACCTTAATGTTTGCACAAAGTTGCAAAGTTGGCTATTCTATATGAATAGCAATAGCTTTGCCACCTTTAACATTTGTCCATTTTAGGTTTTAAACTGACTTGTAGTTGTTACTTTAAATCATATGGTTACTTGAGCATTAAATGGGTAGCTAAAAGTTGCATAATTTTCTGAGAAGGGAAGGCCTAAATATCGGTGGACATGACATACCAGAGATGCAGTATGCTGATGATACAGTATTGCTATCCACAACACAGAATGGTATAGAAAACCCAATAACCTCAGCCCAACTGAATAGTGAAAATCACAAATTATGTCTTAACATAGCAAAAACAAAGATAATGCATACAGATAAAACTACTATGGAGAAAGAAATATATGTTAATGAGGAAAATTGGAGGTGGTGGAAAATGTTGAATATCTTGGGTCATTGATTACTAACAATGGTGACACAATGAAAGAAGTTAAAAGTCGAATACCCATTGCTCTTTAAAAACTAAAACAACTGAATAAATTGTGGAGTGGGACAGAGAGAACTAAAAAAATTAGATTTTTAAGAGCATGCATCTTTTCCATTGCAACATACGCCTGTGAGATCTGGATACTTACTAAACAAGCTGAACAGCGCATAAATGCCTTTGAATATAAATTTTATAGACAAGTTCTAATAATATCTTGGATAAAGAAAAGAACAAATACATCCATACTTCAAGAGCTGAATATTGAAGAAGGTTGGCTATTAAAGATGATAAAGCAAAGGAAATTGAAATATTTTATCACTTGAAACGTCACGAAAGTTTGG